>JAODPA010088486.1:0-24249 GCA_025585075.1 Nepenthes mirabilis | reverse complement strand
GAGAAAGAAGAAAGGAAGAGAGAGAGGACAGGTGGCGCAGGGACCTGCTGACCGCCATTGCCAGAGGAATCTGCGCCATAGATGGAAGCCGACGAAGCCTTCTTGACTAGTTACCCTCTGATTCATGCAGCGGGTGAAGGAAGGCGCACGCGAGCTGAGCAGAGAAACCACCGCTGTCGCCGCCGGAGAAAATGGTGAAATCGAGTCAAGAAAATCTTTTCATTTTCTTTGTTGATGCCGATTTGATGTTTGCATATACCAAATTTGGGGGAAATCAGCCAAATGGGGGAAAATGGGTAAACAAGGCGCAATGAAGAAAGAGTCGTCGACGGCTTACATGCACCGCTGTTGCTACCATCACCATCACCGGGTTGCTACTGCCATGGCCGGCACCGTCGTCTGAGCCGGAATAGTCGGTGAAAGGGAAGCAACGTGCANACATAGTGTTGTCACAAATTATTATTTTAAAATACTGAGACAATTACTAAATGTCGATAAAAAATTGTAGAAATATCCCTCTGATCCAACACAACCAACTTTAGCCTAAATTTATCTATAATTAATAGCTTATTGATTATCATCATTTATAACTATCTCCGACCGAGATTCTAATAAATTTGAATCAAAATATTGGGTTGTTATAGGTCTTCTACCTCTGTCTTCCATCCAAAAGGTCCAGAAGTCCCATGGCACAGATTGGCTCGGAAGCCAAAGTATATTATCTCTCGTGCCTTTGTCCTCTGGTTGGCTATTTGAGGGCACCTCAGCACGTGGTAGGGTCATGCTTTTTGCCTACAGCATTCCTCTGGGTTCCCACAGCCTCTTGCCCTTTTCCTACGATTTCTCTCAATTGATCTAACCTAAGATTTGCCATAGGCCGGGTTGTCCTTGGCTGGTCCTTGATTGGTTTGTAAGGTATTAGTAGGGCTAGTGCGAGATAGAAAAAGGATATCATGCGGACAACTTTCCAGATGGCTTTGTCTACTTCTATTTACTATATTTGGCATGTCAGGAACGACATTGTTTTAGTAAGAATCAGATTCCAGACCCTATTCAGGTTATGTAAGTTATTGTTTAGGCCGTTCGTGATAAACTTACGACTATTATGTTTTCTCTGATAAAATATACTCGATCTATTATTAAACATTGAAAACTCTCACCTTCCTTTGTTATAAGACGTAGTTTGAGATTTATCTTGAAGTGGTACAACTCAGTCTATCAAATCCTAAATCCCATAGGAGATCAGCATTTAGTTTTAATTGTTGGAGCTATAGTTTTTTTACTTTTGTATTTTTTATTTACCTTTTTTTCTATGATTAGTTGTTGAAGACCCTTAGGACTCCTTTTGCTCTGATCTCTAATCTTAACTGTTTTTCCTTTTTATGCATATTAATTACTTAAAGAATGTATCACATATTAATACTCAATCAAGTCATATAAGTGAAAGTAGATTAGCACTTCTTTATCTTTTCAACCAATCAACTACTAGCTTTATAACAAATAGAATCGCTGACTTTTCAATCCATGCAAGCACCAATTTCTCAACCGACATAACCATCAACTAACTTTTGCGACTCCCCTCATCCACCGGATCCTGCGCATAGAATATATTCTCTGACCAAGATACCCCTCTAATAACATATGCCACCACCAGTGCTATTGCTAACCATGCAACATTGTTACTACGTCTGTGACGCTACCACCAACTCCGCCACCTTTTTCCCCTCCATCAAATATGCCACCACTTTCGCGCCACCACCATATTATTACTTTTTCTTTTGTTTGGCAAGCCCTGATAAAGGTTTAAATGTAGGACACAAAGGCCTGAACGAGTAAGACATAACGACCTCAATGGATATGAATTCTCCAACTGAAAGAGCCACCATCAATCCAAGCAGCTTCAATATTGACCACTCCTGATCTCCTATAGGATTTAGGGTTTGAGACACCCCCAATGACCAAAATTGGGTAAAGATTGATGGGAATAACATTCAAATGAAAACCCGAGTTCAGCTTTTCAGGTAGACCAAATGCTCAGCAATATCAATAGAGTTAAAATCCTGCTATTTTTTTGTCATCCCTAATACCCCCAACAATAAAGATTTCATCTAAACAATTTATACCGTTAGAATTATGAAAGCATATTAGAAATGTTGTTCTAACGGTTGAAATTGTCTAAATCAAAACTTTTACAGTTGGAGATATAGCATGACCCTAGCATAGGAAGACACTAACAGCATGATCAACCAAAGAAAATGAGTTCAAAATAAATTTCATAAAAAAAGGATAATCCAAACTTCGAATGGAAATTACAGCCATATACTTTCTGTAATTCTAATCAATGAAGAAAAAACACGAATTCTAGAGCACTTCATTACAAAACTGGCAACAATTTGCTGCTCAAGAAACAAAAAGAAAAAGAAGCTGAAAGGGACGAAAGTGAAAGGGAAGATACAAATGACCTGTGTCACAGAACCATATTTGACGCTATAAACACCTCACTTGAGCTCAAGACATCAAGTCAGCTGTTCGAAACTTGGTAGTGTGGCTGACTGAAAATTTGAATTTGGAGGAGCAACTGTTGGAGGAATAACGGTGAGCTCATGGGATTTTTGCCTATCATCACTCCGTTGGGAGGCCAACTTCTCTGGACGGAAATGAGCTGTGCCCGGGTCTGTTTCTGGCTTCCTCTTCACCTTTTTCTTCACTAGTGCACCATCTGCTGCCCTCATTTCATTGTATGAACTGCTTGGCATTCCCTTGGCCCTTTCTTGTTTGGGCCGGTCAAAATTAGGAGCATTTTGCAGATGACTAGGCACACAAAGGGCTATAGTTGCAGTATTTGTTGTCGTCATTTCGGCCGTAGCCGCTGAAGTAGCACTCTGTACAAACCTAGAATGTGAAGTTGCAGCATGGCCACTCAAATCAGTGGCCAACCTCTCTTGCACGTATGAAGATTGTGCAGCCAAACTAGATTCAACTCGGGCATTTTCCTCTGTCTTCATTGCCATCAGCTTCTTCCTCTTTATTTTTTCCTGTTCCTGTGAGTACAAAAGTACAACAGAATTTAGGGCGAAAATTTTCAGAGAGCTTCCAATTGACTGCAACAACTAAAATCCCAGAATCTAGCCAAACTTCATTTCTTATAGAAAATTTTCCAACTATTTGCTGGCATCTCAGGTCCCATCTTGATCACAGAAAATTTTAAGGAAAGATATTACCCTAAATGAACCACTTATACTGCTAATTGAACTCGAGGAAGAGAATAACCCCCACAATACAAGAAGCCACCATATCTTCCCTAGACATAACATTGAGTACAGAAACATCTGGTCTGCTATCTTTACATTGAACGGTAATCCATTTCATGAAATGCTCACATATTGTGAGCCCAAATGAATAGATGACCATGCTAAAATATTTTATAGAGAAATAAGCAAGCTTTATTCTAACTAAAGCTCATTAATGCAACATACTAATCAAGATAACAAGCACCAGTATACTGCAACTCTGTTTTCTAGGCAAACCAAATAGATGTCACCTATTAACATCTTGAATCTTGCTATAACTATTTAGGTTTTTCCTTTTTGGAACGTCCTCCAATAATATCAAGAATACTCAAAGCATAAATTAAAAAGGCACCTAGATATAGGATCTTACTAAAATTCTTCAACACTGGTCTTATGCCCTGCTTCATATGGCAGATGGAAAATCCTTTTTTTGGGGGGCGGGGGGATTGGAGGGGATTGATGGGTAATTAAATGCACGAGGCTACCACGATACACAGATCGAATCTTATATTTCCTTTTCTTGATAAATGACAAACCACAATAGGAGATTGAATATTTTCTTCATAAATGACAAACTTTATTAGAATGAAAAAAGGATATGAATCCTCCCATAGCAGAAGGGGCTTGATGAAATCACAAGGTAGACAATACATCCTCCTCAAAAGGCTAAAGCTACTTCATGCATACCATATTTAGTATCACATGATTACCAAAAAGTTTAGCACACAAGTCTGGGCATCCATGCACTGTCAGTCAAGACAAGAATCGAGCACATAATATTGCAACATAAAAAAAATCAACTAACATATTGCAAATTTGTTCTTACAACAGCAGATTCACAACAGCATACAAATTGTGGAGCATCATTATAGCTAGCAGTCATAGCTTGAGTCCATGGCACCAAAAAGGAATTAAGGACTAAATACAAAAGCACAACCATCATAGCATACACATAATCCCTATGCTGTACTCAGTCCACTAAAAATGATCAGAGGATGGATCATACAACAGCTACAAAGCTTATGAAAAAGACTGCACTCTCGGGCATGCTTGCTTAAATATTGTCGAAAGGGGCTGTATGGCAAAATAAGTATGGCAAAATATATGAAATAAAATATTCCTTATTGACTCTTTGACAGCCACCATATACAAGCAAATATTCTTATTAAAATCAGAGCATCCAACCTTAATTCGATCCTGCTGCCCCCTCTTCCTCTCCTTTGCACGGCAAATTGCACGTTTTATCCCATGATTGTCCATAACACCTTTCGGCCATAGTTCAGCAAGCTGAATCACACATAGAACAATGGTATTGATGTCAAAAACCTTATAAACACATAAATTTCAAGCATCTCCACCAAAAATGATATAAAAGGACAGTCTGGTATACAAGGCTCCCAGATGGCGACGAGTGGGAAAGTCAAGATGCATGCAGCATTACTCTTACATGACAGAGAGGGCTATTTTAGTAGTTCAAATCCTCGATCTCCAAGTCACAATGAAGAAACCTTACAATTGTGCCAAAGCTTCACCATCCACCAAAATAAATGATTGGGAAAAATAAATCAAAAACAGTAATCAAGCTGAAAACATAAAATTTTGTGAGTAAAAGGGCAGTAACAAGCTAATTCAACTCTATCTTGAGTAGTAAACAGAAAGAGCACTATCCCATGATTCATGAACAGATCATATTTATGTCAGTGGTTTAAGAAAAGCTTTGTATATTTGATGTTTCTAAAACCAATTAGTAATATGGGCTGTAGCAATTCCTTCTTTCTTCTTTATTTTCCAATCTAAACAAAATAGTTTCCCTATTTAAATATCCTCTTTGCTAACCAATCAAGACTCCAAATAAACAAATTAGCCTCAAAGTTCCTATCGTTGAACTGGCTCTCAATCTGGCCCCTCATATTTTCTTTTTCACATGACCACCAAAGCAGTACCCTATTTGCCATTAGTTTGGGAGTTCTCTTGATAATATTGAGAATCAAGAGGTTCAACAAGATTAGGCCCTAACAAAAGGAAGGCTAAAGAATTTTGTTTATCGCTTATGTATCATCATCATCATCACTTATCTTAGACCAATAAAATGGTTTTCAGTATTTATGATATGATGTTATTTCCAACAATGCTTTAGCATTCATGCCACATATTAAGAAGAATCACACTCAATTACAGGAATTTTGGTGAGAGAATTCACAAATGCAGCCAAAGAGAGCCAACCCTTCGTCTTTTTCTTCTTCTTTTTTTTTTTTTTTACAATAAGCACCTTAGCATTTGAGCTGCCCCCACTAAGGCACCCATAACTACATTTATTAGCATGAAATTTAGGTGGGTTGAGGTTTTAGATTCCAACACTCCAAGAGCTCACAGTCAGGAAACTGTTCCTCTTTACCATTAGAATCTACATTCAGAACGAAGAACTTTCTAGAACATGTATAATTAATGACACAAAAGACCCTCATATACCACTAAAGTTGAGAAAAGGATAAGCTACCCTACCAGAGGACAAATGCTGCCCCAAACACACGCACGTTACCTAAAGAAAGATAGGGAAGACGGAGGGCGATTCAGTGAGAGATTTACACCTGTGTAGAGATAGAACCTAACTTGAGGAGGATTATCCAAAAAATTGAGCAAAGCAACTTTAGATCATTGTACAACTTGGAAAGTTTATTAATTCCTAACCGACGCAATTCAACAACCATTTGCAAGCCATTTGGAAATTTACTTGAAGAGGGAATGGATGAAATGTGTGTGCACCAACTAAAATGTCAGAGGGAAAACTTTATGCTTGAGGTATGAACTAGCAGATGGATTCTTGATACCCACTGCCACACCTAAAATTGTCACTTAGCTAGTGAGCCTTTCTCCTGTACTTTTTCTACAAGTAAATAAGAATATTCCTGAAAAGATGCCAAAACGCCACAGCCAATGTACAAAGAACGTGCATGCAGCCATCAGGATTCAGGACCTAAATGACCTAAAACATGAAAAAGACCTTCAGAATGACCTTTCTCCCACCAAAAAAAACAAGAACTGCTACCAGACAAGAAAAGGCTGAAATCTGCAAATTATAGAAAGCCCAAATGGGTCAATCTTTGGTACATTGGCACCAGCAAAAACAAGATATAGAACCTTGCTTCAAAAACTTCTACTTAAATAGGTCGTTTAAATGATCCCAATATCTTATAAAGGAACTGCAGCATAGTGATGAGTACACAATGCAAGCAAACCACTTCTCAAACAACTATGGTTTAGAAAAAATAATAACAATAATAAAAACAAACCTCAGCATACAATTTTCTGACTTGTGGAGCAGCATCTTCGTCAAGACCCTGGTGATCCCAAACAATTGACATCCCAAGTTAGGAAGCATCATGTGACCCTTCTTTCACCCATAGAAAAGATAAGGAAAAGAAGAGAGTATGGAAGAAGAAAAAGGAGCAAGCTTCAGAGAAAAGGGAGTGGATTGCAAAATTATACATCAACAAATATGTCATATAGATCACAGATTTTATCCTCCATTGAATGATCCATATAATACTGCCATTTATGTGCTCCTTTTCCCGCAGAGCCAGATTCTTGAAAGTCATCAGACCCTCCAACTTGTTGCTCAATTGCCTGTGCAAAAACAAAATGCATTTTAAAGTGAATTTAGATCCATATTAGTTGAGCAAGAACTGCTCAATTGCAGGAAGAACAACTAATACTTTAGATCCATTTGAAGCATCATTGCAACCAAAGGAAGCAATCATCAATCAGTGCTACAACTGAGTAACCAAGGGTTAACATAGAACAACATAACATTAGTATTCATGACTGACCCAGCCACCATGATCCTGACTTGTTTTGGCAGATTAGCGTATCTCCTCAACTGGAAATAATAACTTATGGATTCTCTACATCAATAAGTTCACTGAATTCAATGAATTTTCACAACATAAAGTTTTGAACATGACCAATAGAAAAATAAAAAGGATAAGGAAGACAATGCTATATTAAGTCATCTTCTCTTTTGCATAACCCATCAATATGGAATAAGCTCTTTATCATTCACATGTGCTTTTTTTCTATATAATAAATCTTGCAGTTCCCTGGCAAATGAGATTCTAATATCTTTTAAAAAGGCAAATTGGATTCTAATATATATGGCAAATATATATGCATGATGCCAGGATTCGCAATGCTATGCTACCCTTGCTGGAACCCACTGATGCTCAGCAACAGAGCTCTGAAACATGCTAGTCTTTTAAGTCAAACCCCTCTCAACGGGTCTTGTATCGTCCACCATAACTTTGAGGCTACATCAAATCTTAGTCAAGCAACTAACAACATATCGATTGCTTCATGGCATCCAACTCCCCATCAAGTTGGTGCTCGTCCCATTGATAGGTTATCACGCCTCATTCGGCACTTACATAAGGTCATTATATAGCATCTCGTCTCAATGAACAATTTAGCTCCTATTCATTATTGAGAACTTACTAGTCCACTAGTGTATGCCACTCATGTCCATAATACACTAACCCTGACACTCAGACACTCAAGCCTTGTGTTTAGTAGTCTCAAAACTCGTGAAGGTAACACTCTGTAACGCATCTCAATCACCCAAGCACAATAACATGCACAAGCTCTCATGTCTCAGTAAGTGACATACTTGGCAACTATGACCTTGATCATATAGCATGATGTCGCCCAATCCCTTGCTATAGCATCGTGAGCATCCATTAGGCTCAATGCTCCTAGCTCGCCTCTCACTTGGAAAGGACAGACCCCCAACTATGACATAGGGGATCTTGACCTGAATGCAATTGACAGTCTAAACCTACATCCCAAACACAATCTACACAATTGAACCCTTCGGCCCTCACTAATAGTGTCCACTCGATATCCGGCATCGTGGAAACTCAACTAGTCCCCTATCACAGGGTAGCACACTTGCGTTATATCTAGTGCCTCATCAAACTACTACACCAAGGGTGGTGGAGAGCCAAACACCAATTTTCCACTATAAAGATATTAGGCATTTATGTGATTTCAAAGAGTATTTATTAGAATGTTACAACTTTTAAATGGGAATGTAATTTTTTAGCTACCTCCAAATTCAAACTAAATTTATCTGAATTTACAGAAAAGAAAAAATCAAAGATGTAAGAAAAGTATAGAAAGTTTTTCCATGATATTTGATCGAAAAATATATATTTATTCTATTGTGTAATCAATGGTAAGAGGGGCGGATTGGGGTTGTTTGAGCAATTCACGTAATCGTTGACCTCTTGCCAATTAATTGACCAAATGCACAGCTTTGTTGAACTCTAACACAAAGCAAGAGTGTCATCATTATTTCTCATTATGGACAATGTTGCAATTAGATTCTAAACATCATTAAGGTTTGTTATAAATAATGACAAAGGTGAGCAGAGGAAGAACTTTGGCTACGACTCTGAGAGCTGGTGACACTTCTAGGTATTTCTACACCTCTACTAGATTTAGCTATGGAAGTTGCATAGGCTTGCCTAGGGTCAATTTTGTGATTGTATTCCAAATAACTCTGACTATTTTTAGATTTAGCTCTAGGAACTGCTTTCATTGATTGGGGGTCAATTCTGTAATTCTATATAAGATGTCATTTGTGTAATCTGTCCTTTGTATCGATCACCTGTTTGTATTAAATTATTCTTAAATTTGGGAATTATCTGTGTGAATGCTAGATTTGAATCATTTGGTGTCGATGAGTGTTAGCGATTGATTAAGGCTTGGCATTGGACCCTAGGAACAGGGTCCTTATCACATGTTGGCAACACCCTCAGGTTCATTTGAAGACTTCAGAACACAGTCCAAATTCTCAACATCCTTCTAACGGCCAACAGCCAAGTAATAGAGTCAAACAATCAAAAATGATATAATTAGTTAGTCAATCCCCCCAACAAATTAATAGAAGGATCTATAGTTCTCCACTAATCCACTTCTATTCAATCGTTGCTTTATTTAGATTTGTGTTGGCTTTACATATTGAGGTTCTAACTCGCATTGAATGAAGTTCCTATTTGTATTCTTGTAACTGAGGCATCATTCAGCATTGAACGTAATAAGAACAATATTATAGAAAAGCATCAAAATGCCATGCCCCACAAACCAACAACGCACTGACACATGGCATTTGCATCCATAGATAAATGCACAGTGCTATGTCATGGGTTGAGCTATTATTACTACTAACCGTAATATGATGGAAGCCGTGTCAACTGAATAGTCTAATGTTTTTCCTTTAAAGTTTTGGGGGCTACTAAAAGGGAGAGGTTCAACACCATGCAATGAAATGCTCAACAAATTCCACTTCCTCATGCTACCATCATTGCAGCCTCATAATGCAAGACCGTCTAACACAAGATGGAAAACCGGCTTCATTATTAAATAAAAACCTAAACTTAATCTTCTTAAAAAAGCGGACCTCAGACCCTGAACTACTGGTTGGCCCTCATCAAATAAAAGGCCCAAATCAAACAATACTGTAACAGTTCTCAAGTTAAACATTGTTCAACTGTGCAAATCAATTCATAGCCATCTTCAACCAAATCCTGTTGAGAACCTGAGAACCCTAAGATGTCCTCTCCTTATGCCACGACTTGCAATATATCCGATTCTAAGAATTCCCCTTCTCACAATGCGCCAACTATTCCTATCAACCTAGCTAATGCTAGCTCCAGTCAGCCAAACATAAAACTTCACTCAGACAATGGGAATCACTGCCACTAGGTGCCATTAGCACCTTAAAATGAAACAGAAGGTAAACAATTGCCGCTGACAAATAGCACCCACATTTAAGCCATATCAAAAAACATCCCCAAACTCTTTCTGATTGATTTAATCCAACAAAAACACAAATAGATTATCAGCTTTAAACATCAGAAAATCTCACACCACTCCCTAAACAAACTAGCGAGCCAAGCAAAATAAATCCTTAGGAACCCATGGCTTCCTATCATTCCTTCTCCCGCTTTTACAAAAAGCAAATCCCATTTTCTATCATTAACAACACTCTGAGAATTTAACAGCCAAAATCATAATGCAATGATCCAAGAAAACAGAGAAGGATTCATGTAAACCCAAAAAAACACTATTAAAAAAGTTAACTTTACAAAAAATTAGAGGTGAGAGACCATGAGAGACAGACATTCAGACAAAATTTTGGAAGTCTCTAAACCATGCTAGTTGGGAGGATAAAGAGGGATATAAAGTAAATAGCAGGGAAATAAGAGTGATTCTTCCCACTCAAGATAGACAAGCAGTCCACTAACTATGCGTGGCAATGTTGGCTCCCAGTTAACGTTGGCTGGGAGAGTATCTCTTTTTCCCTAGGTCCATCTAAGTACAACAAATCAGCCTTGCATCATATCAATAGCAATTTATATTACCTCCCGAAGCCTGCGTAACCTAATTCTCTGTGAGCAATTAGCAAGCTTCTTTTGGAATTTCACCAAGATGGATTCCTAAGCTGCTTATCTTTTACTTGACACCCAATGGAACAACTATGCATGTGGAAATTTCAATATCACATCCAAAGCAATGAGCTACCTCTTCAAGTTCTATGTACTCTTTTTGTCCTTGATTTTCATACCCCTGACTGAAACACAATAAAGCCTGACGCATGTAAATGCTTTAGGTGGCCCAAATTGGCCGGCCCCGTACAACAAAGGAATCATCGGCAACTAGAAGGTGCAAGCAGAAGAGACCCAACAATATTTTTGGGACAATGAAAAGCTATTAAGAACATAGAAGTGGCAAGGGACCCCTTGTTCTAAGTCCTACACAAAGAACCTTCCTCAACATTCAAGTAAATGCTTCTATCAGACAAAAAATTAAAAATAATAATAAAGGTGCCACGGGATCCTCTTGTCTCAAACCCCCAAGAGCAGTGAAAGAATCCACCAGCTCTCCATTTATCAAGATAGTATATGATGCAGTACATATGAACAACCACAGCATTTTTTCTATGTATGTGAAGGCCCATCGTCATAATGCAAATTACAGATCCCCAGCCACTCTATCATATGTACTTTCCAAGGCAAGCTCACACTCCATTCCAAGGTCCTCAGACTGACTTCTGACATCCACCACTTCATTTGTAGTGGGTACCACAAATAACTTTTTGAAATACCATTTTCATTGAAAGTGTGATTCAACAACCATGTGTAATTATTAGTCAATTACAAGAAGTGAATGCAGATGCATGTAGTATCATCACCATCTTTTAAATGGAGAGAAAAAATTTCACTAGGAAAAATTAATGGCCACCAAATACATTGTAGCTTCACAAAAAATATGGAAACTGAAATTGATGGAAGAGCTCAAGCAAACATTACAAGGCAACCATGAGCCAAAGCACACTCAACTCAAGTGCATAAGAAAAGAGGAAGAACAATTGCTGTGCATACCTTAGACATTAAGGACGGAGCACGAATTTTGATCATTTCAACAACCTCCTTTTTAATCTGCTGAAACTTGTCATCTTTTTCTTGCTTTGCTGACAAATTTGTGCTCATCATGACTTTTAAGTGTCTCTGTTGTAATTCAAAGGCAATGGCACTTTAGATTGAATTAAATACTGGGAATGAAATCAACAATGAGGAAGGTAGATGTATCCATCAATTATGGAAATGTCAGGATCTAAACTTCATTCATGCTCAGTGTGAGCTCCTCTAGTGATTTATTTGAAATTGACTGAAATACATTACGATTCTCAAGAATCGAAAAGTAATGAAACAACAATTTTAACAATAGTTGTCAAACAGAGTCTCTTTTAATGCATCGAATAAATTAATCAACCATCTTCAAGGATAAACGATAAACATAAGAAGGTGGCCCTGTTAGTGAGACTTCTTGCATTGGAGGCTTTGGGGAGGATATATAGCCTCACTCTGCACTGCAGAGGGACTATTCCCAGTGATTGAAAAATCCATAAAATGAATCAACTACCATACAATAATGATTCACTTGACAGTTATTTTTGAGAATAGGTATCTGATATTGTCAATCTACAAATTTGTTAATTGGGTTGGTACCTTTAACGTTCTAAGCTGTACTACATGCCCAAGAATACTCATCAGACGATTTAATAACTCCTTCGAAACTTTACCATGGCTGCCTTGCTGAAAACAGATGAAAAGCCACAATTACACAAGCTCTCAAAGAGTGAGGTTTTAACCTCCCAACTCAGGGGGTGGGGATTTTCACGGTCATGTGAAGTTGTTTTCATTTACCGCAAGCCTAGCCACCTTAGCAAGCTTCTGCTTTATTTCCCATGGCAATCTCCTTTTGACTGCCTGGGATAAAGAATCAACATCTTGAACCTCTGAGGTAGGTGGTCTTGCTGCAACATTGTACAGAGGAATTATTAGTATAATTAGAAGGTTCTCAGCATAAGCTATCATGAAATAAATGAGCCTCACAAAAACTACAGGACTTACATTCCGCAACCATCTTCTCTAACTCCCTAATTGCCTTTTCAAGCATATTGCTTTTTGGCCTAACAAGAGACCCTTCCTTTCTCTGCATATGAGAATTTTTCTGCACGGTTAAACACAGGCGAGCAACAACAAATTTTTTTCCTCGGTTAACAATAATTGTAGTTTTTCCTATATTTGTAAGTTCATTGTTTTTTTTTTCCCCTCATAGGGGAAATCAGAAAAACTCAATGGGAAGTGCACATAGCTACTACAATTGTATCCAGAGATTATGCAGGAGAAATAATCATATAGATACACAAATTCTTGAGTAACAGAAGTTCAATAATCTCACAAAAGCCCCACTTTTCCTTTAACGCCAGTATATTTCAGACTAACAGCTGTGTTACAAAAAAATATCGCCTTTATATAATAAAATTCACTTCTTTAACATAATGTTAAAATGTAAGCCTAGGATCGAAAATCAGTACCATGAAACCTTAATTAAATAAGACAAAGCATCAAGTTGAAGCATAGACCTAGCAAAACCTTCAAGACAAGACAGCTCATAGAATTGCTTAGAAGTATGGCACTTCCAAAGTGATCCAGAATACAATTACATACAAGCTGTTGGCAAAAGTGATTGTCACGCACACTAGGGTTTATTTACACAACTGCATAAATTACCCTGTCTTATATAAAAAACTAATTTGAACCAACCCCATCTCAAAAGAAGTTACAAAACCCTTGAAAGAAAGGATCTTAATACTTTCAGTTTGAGGTGTACAACTAAATTTGATGGCTGAAATTATGCAATCAACTCGGCCAACTCTCATGGAATTACATAGCCTAGTTCAAGTGTTACGACAGAACTTGAACAGCATGGTCGGAAGGTAACTAAACATGATAAAATTGAATAACATCAAATGTACTTTGAACAATGGCATGACATAACATGAAAGGGAGCTTAAAGATCCATCATTGGCAGTCCAGTATGAATTGGCAGCAAGTGCCTTATGAAATTTATGGGTCTAGGACAGTTGCAGCAGTAGGAATTAAGAGAGCTGCTAAAAAGAGAGGGAGGATACAGAAAAAACCTATCATGAATCTCAGTGTGTAAAGTGCAACCAATTCTAACTTGAAATGATACCTAACCACTGACTAGAGGAGAAAAAAATAATCTCTGATTGAGTCCTCAATCTTCCCAGCAACTGTAATATCTTGAATTTTCATCAGATTTATTTTAGGTGAAATAAATTGTTTCTGGGTGAAATTGAATTAAAAATATATATAATATAATATAATAATACTATTATTATTATTATAATTATCAGAGGCACACTGGCAGGAGAGAGGAGGAGAGATAGAAGAGTGCGCGCGGCTGAGGAGAGAGAAGCGCGGGGTTCAGGGACCTCAGAGAATCATTTTGGCAAATCTGCTTGGAATAAAGTTGATGCAAGTATCTCTGATTTATTTTAGCATTTGATATGTTCTACAGTGCATATTTTATATTATTATGTTGTATGAATAATGGGCGGTATCTGAGACACGGTGGGTCAGTGCATGTATGAGTCCATGGCGGTCCGAGGCCCTAGTGGGTCGATGTAAGATAGCCGAGAACTGTAGGCCTAAAATACAACCGATATTGAAAATAGGATGGCCAAAAGCTGCAAGCCTAAAATGCAGCCGATATTGAAAATAGGATGACCGAAAGCTGTAAGCCTAAATTGCAGTTAATATTGGAAGTAAGATGGCCCAAAGTTGCAGGCTTAAAATATAGTCAAGTTAATGGAGCCAATGAAATCTGATAGCCGAGAATTATAGGCATGAAATATAGCCGGGCTGATAACCAATAATATGAGATGGCTGAGAGCTGCAGGCCTAAAATGTATCCGAGCTAATAGTCAATGATATGAAATAAAATGTAGTCATGCTAATAGCCAATGTTATGAGATGACTGAGAGCTGTCGGTCTAAAACATAGCTGTTATGATATGCAGATTCGGACTCTATTCTCTGTTACGTGGGTGTGCGGTGGCTTCCGTCATGTAGGCGTGATAAGGCTTCTGATATGTGTTTCTATTTCGGGTATGATAAGGCATTCTGATATGTGTTTCTATTTCGGGTGTGAAGGATATTCGGATTTGCATTTGTTATCTACTTTTGATATTTAATTTTGAACTCTCCCTCTGATTTTGCATGTGCTGTTTTGTGCATGTTATGTCGGTACTTGTTGAGCCTCCGGCTCACGTTTTCATATTTTCATCTCTTCACATTCATAGAGAGCTGGAATCCTTTGCAAGAGCTGGACGAGATTGGATGCAGTGTCACTTGATCCAATGAGTTTAACGTTTGTAGGATCCAGTTGGCATTGGATGTATTCTCTTACTATTTGGATTGGTTTGTTATGAGTTTTATTTAGAATATTGATAATTGGCCAAGAGTAGGCCTTTGGATTGTGTAATAAGGACAGCTAGATTTATATATGCTATGTACATAAGTTGATATTTTGTTTGAATGCCTCTCTTACAATATATTTGAGCAGGTCATATATATATATATATATATATATTGTCAGGACAATGGTTCGATGAGGTCCTGTAAGGGGTCTATTTTGTTGGGTTTATCACGCCCGAATATGTTTGGGGTTTTTTTATTTCACGTATAATAATTTATTAGACCTGCTAAGTTTTAGGATGTAACAGCAACACTAACCAAATCTCAAAGGGGTAGGGGTGATAGTTAGGGTAGGTTCATATCCTTTTTGCTCGGTAAGAGATTATGTTCCAATACATAATGCATAGACAAGTATCAATTTATAGAAGATATAATCATTAAGACATTCCATATAATGCATACTTGTAAGTGGTGCACACAGGATTTTGCATATTCCGGTAACTATGGTAGGAGTAGCAAATTTTGACAATCTGCCAATAGCCCTGAACCTGACATGAATTCTTGACAAGACACAAACTCGTTTGACATAAAAATAACACAATTTGAGCCTAAATGAAGTCCTTAGTGTTTATAGTAATCTAAAAAATATCCAATTAACGGCACTTTTTATCAATTATTGTTTTAAAAGTTACACGTGGTTATGCTACTAAAATATTTACATTTTGTTAAGTTCCAGAATTCCTAGATTTAGGAGTTATATGTTGCTTTTCTTGGAATTAATATGAACCACATATCATTTGCTGCTGATCCGAGACAATTTAACACAATTAAGCAAAGTTGGATTAAGGATTGAAGGTACTTTTGACACAAACCTGACCTCAACATGGTCAAAGCACAACCCAGTTATCACCCTAGAGCATAGAGGAAACAGAAAGGTATATACAAATGCAAGAATCGTAAGACAAAATGCAAGAAATACATACACCCAAAAGCATTTCCAGCACAAGATCTGGAGATCAATTTCAACTAAAGCTGAGGTACAAACCTTTGTAAACGATGCACTAAATGGGGACAAACTACAGGCATGACAAGATTTCAGCCTATGGAAAGTTATTCTTTCCATCAAAATTTTCAGAAATTCTGCTGCCCAAATGCACCAAACAAATGTTCTCTTCTACAAAGTTCATCATATCCCTAGCTGGTCACTGGAAGAGAACTGAATTTCTACTTCTAGAAGAAGCGGAATAATGTACCGATTAGCTTGCATAAGGATCCCCTACTGGCAAGATCCTTGTTTCAACTTAAATAAGGTTGTAACCTTCCCTTTTACCAAAGCATGAAAAGCGAAAAACAAACACACACAATAAAAAAGAAAAAAAACCTCACCCTGCTTTTTAGAACCTCACATCTGCTTAGCTGGGAATGAATCCCCTTCCCTGATGTTCTACAAAACTTTTGCCTATCAACGTCCAATCCTTGCCTTCCACTCAACCTTCAAAAGCAGCAATGCAAGTTGAAGATCAAAACCCTTCTGGAACAGATCCCCTGCTCCATAAGTTGTAGTTTAGCCAACAATGGTCTCCTTTGGGACTCTCAAAAAATCTAAAATCAGTTTCCTGAGGGCTAAGCAGTTCAAAAGACTATTTAAGGCATCTCTAAACAGCATATTGGGGACCTGAGGCTTGTACTGAAAAGTCTGTCACCTCACAAAAGCACTGTACAACATGCTGTCAAAATATCTAGCAAGAAACAGAAGTGCTTAAAACCAAGAATGAGTAAAAGCCCTTTTTGGTAGGTAAATAATTGAAGTTTGTTTAAAGGTAAAAGAATAAGGAAAGGCTATGGGAGTGCAAGTTTCCTTTATCATAGAAAATTATCAATGGTCATGTAACATCTAAGGGCCATATACCAACCCCAACACTCCCACCCCCCCTTTTCTCTCTTTCCAACAAATGGAAACAAAAAGGAGCAAAAACAACTGTTGCAGAGGCAATCACAAGCAGTAACTTCAATAACGTCAAAGGCGGAATACACAATGATTTGCACAACTCAACAACAGATTAAGTTGAATCATCAAAAAGGAAAAAAGACAGGACAATTGAATAAAGACACCTCACAGCAGCAGCAGAGAAAGTGCAGACAGAGGGAGATATAGAAATACTCACTACAGTGTGCATGGAATGCTTTCCATCAGCAAGACTCAAGTCTAGATGTTCACGAGTACCACTCTTTTCTTTCTGCTGATTCAATATTTCCGACCCTTCAGTGTTCGTCTTTCCAGGTTGAAATTTAAATTGTGAATGCACACCTTTGTCTTGATGTTTTGCATGTGCAGCATCTGAAAATTCTGCCGCATCTTTCAACTTATTATTATACCTTTTAGCAGGGAATATACCAGTCTTTTGCCTGTCAATGTTCTTCTCTTCTGCTAAAGATGAAGATGCATCATTATTTAAAGCTCTCAAAGAAGGAGCTACAGCCAATGCAGGTGTGACATCAGCAGCAGCTGTCTTTTCAGAATGCGGTCCAGAAGAATGAAACTGATTTTGAAGTTTCACTTCTTGATTATGGTCACCCTTAACAACAAAATTCTGAGATGTAGACAAGTAGTTCTTCTCCACTGATGGTGCTGCCTTCCCAGCACCCTTGTTGCCCACTTTCATGTGCTTGTTTGGTGCATGACAATCCTCACTATCTACAGGAGCTTTTGCTATTTCTTTCCTTCTCCTTCTCTTTGGATGCTGGCCAGAGGACTGGGAAGGCTCACTAAATAGTCGGTAAAAAAAGAGTCCAACAGAGAAATTTTACATCATCAGGAACTCTCCCAATCATGAAAGCAATTTAAAAAAAAAAAAAAAGAAACAGAAGACAGTAGTAAATAAGTTTGAACAGTTTATCCATAGCATGAGAAGAACCAAGAAACTAAATCTATCTACTTAGATGCATAACGATGGCAATAATGAAGTGATAGCACACTTGCACCCTTTGCAATGATAAACCCAAGCCTAAATCCTGGAACACCAATAGTTAACAAAAAAATAGGCAGACAAGAATACTAAGGCAATACTAATTTAAACATGCAAAAATTATTGACCTTATCATGACTTCAATAGTCAATACTAGTCAAAGCCAAACTTTTCTTTTTATGCGTCTAACCAAATGTGGCTTAATATCACGTGATTTTCCTTTTGGGGGTAAGTTATATCATATGCCACATCCTCAATTAGGAAACTGGATTTCAAGATTTCTTTCCTGTTTCAAGACAGTGAAAATATATTTATTAACAAGTACCAAAGTGGCACCACAATAGAACAGTAAGAAAACCAACAGAGCCAACTGCCTAAGCCTAAGTTAAGCTTCTCCACAGAATCAGAAATATTAACAACAGAATAAGAAAAAGAAGATGAATTTTGCCCAAACAGAAGTTGTGATATTTGTAAGATGAAACTCCCAACAAAGGATTTCATAAACCTTTGTTTATGGTTTATGCTCCTTTGGTAATTGGCAGGCCAAAAAACTCATTGAGATTAGCAAGCTAAAATAATTAGTGCTAAGCCTACGATCATTGCTACAGTTACAGAATAAATCCTAGCTAAGTTGACTGCTTTCCACACCATGAATAAGAAGAGGGGCAGCAGAGATAAGCTAATGCAAAATTTTATATCTATTCTACTGATTGCTGTACTACACATTCCCCTTGTTTATGCAACTAAGACTATTGTCTAATTTATCAAATTTTCCCACCTAAGGAATGGAAAATAGGGACGCAGAGGAAAGAACTATGCACAACAATAATAAATAAGATTTGCTATTCTTTTTTTTGCAGAAAAGTAGTATTTGCAGAATCTTGCCCCTTTTTGTACCTGTGCAAGGCATAGGATAAACCTATTTTCTTTCTCCAGAAAAATAAAACATCACAAACTAAAAAAAGAAGAGGACAGTCTTCCTCAAGACACAAATGTCCAACTCCATTCCCCATCAATCAGCATATGATAGATTTCCTCCTACAGAAGCCACTAGCTCTACTTCAACAACTATCACAGAGTGGCAATCTTTCCAAGCAAGAGCGCTCCACTAAAGAGCGAGGGGAAAACAAGACCTCAAGCATATTATCCGTCAAACCCCAGCTAGCAGCAAAGTCATGTAGCTTATGAAGCAACATGGATCCAATATATGGAATCCAAAATATTTTTTAACTCTGACCAGTATCACTATCATCTTCAAAACCAACTGGAACACATGAACCTGCATGCAAAGCACCTTTCTATGACCCTAGCACTTCTTAAGAAAACCTGAGAAGAGTATCCCAAAGGCTCCAAAACAGTCTCAAGCTACCAACTATGGGTACTGTTCATGTGTTAACTTTGCAGCAGCGCCCCTCTTAAATTCTTATTGAGGACAGGACCGGATTACTGCAACATGCATCAGTGCAACAAAGTGGTCTAAGTGCAGATGGAAAAAAATAGCTTAGAAATACTTAACTGGGAGGCAGTGGTTTCTGATCCATCTGTGGCATGACAACAACTGAACCTACTGTACTAGACCAAGATTTTAGATGCATATATACAAGAGAAAATAAAAAGAAACCTTAGTAACAAGGAAAACAATTGACCACATAACAACTAAACCAAACAGTAGCTTCCTTCCAAAGGATACTTTATTTCCCCCGGTAAGTTCTTTTTCACTTTCGTAAACCACTTCTTCAACCAGAAACTCAAATTCATTGATCTCAGGATTATTTATTGATATTGTACAGGACCTTTATATTGGAAACATATGATGAAAGTAATTTAATAAAATCAGTAATTAGATAAGGACCAAAATATAGCATCTGAGGATGAAACACACGTGGAAGTGTGGATAGATTACATTTACTAAACAATAAATTCATAGATATTTATTGACCCTCTTACAATACTTGCAAGCAAGTGAAATGATGACCAAAGACAGTGTCCACACATCATGGACCACCTAATTACAGCAAGACATTCTACATAAAATGTCTGGTAGAGTTTTCCTTGGAGACATAAAATTCAAGAAATATCATATAGATATCTGCATAAATAATCTTGGCTTCTCAGCAGGATAGAGGCAGGCAGCAATATGATATAGTGAATGGAAGTGAATCATCACATCAAAGACACAGGATGAAAGGAAGACAAAGTACTCACATGCTTTCCAACTTCCCCCGGTTAACAAAGAATCCATCATGCTTTGTCTTTGACTTATCAACTTCAAAATACTCATCCTAAACAAGAAATTCACAAGCATAATAAACTCCCAAGGTATATTGCAAGTTGTTTCAATTATTAAAAGGAAAGTTGAAAATAATCATTAGACGTTACAAAAATACCTAGGACAAGAAAGTACAAAACAAAACTTATCAATTCCTTAGACCATTATTCTTTTGAAATTGCTTACAAGGTTCAATCCAAGATATTTTCTAAGACAACATGAAATAGAAGATATAAATACCAACCAATTCAACATCATCAATAAAAGAGTCTTCTGTATCATATTGATCATCATCTGGAATGTCATCTAGATCTTCCTCATCACTACTATCCTTTCCCTGAAAGTGAAATTCAAATATAGTGAAATGCAATCAATCTGATCAAAAATTAGATTACACTAGAAGTGAAGGTGTCATCTCTACTACGTTAATACATTTAAGAGAGAGAAAACAATAAATCCCAGCATAATGCTCATGGTGCTAAATGGCTTACCATGTAGAGGCGTTCAATCTTCTCGATGACAGCACTGAAACGATTTGGTTGTGGTGCATCTTTCAGTTCATTTGTAGCAGCTTGTCCCTAAACGAGAAACAAAATTAATTTTGCCCAGAAAATATTATCCTTGATGAACACATAATAGAACAAGCTCCTGCATGGAGAAAGACAAACACACACACACAAATAAAATAAAACATGATATTGTTCCATAGAGACTTCCACTCTTTCACAGACCAACAGTCAGCATCTCTTCCATCCATATCCACCTAAAATAATATATTTTATAGTTGATGAGAATTATGCAGAGGAACAAAGGAATTTAGAAAAATGATTAACCACCTTATGACACAATATAGCAACCCAAGAAATGAAGTCAACAATAGTTGCAACAACTCATCCTCGTATTTTAGAACTCTGCCAAACAATTGATACATAATTACTGTATTCTCATGCAAATGTTTTAATATCAACAGCTAAACTGCTTGATAATGCTAAAACCCACAAAATCGCATACCCCCTCCATATCATAAGGTCAGGCATTAAGATTTCAGGAGGCTGACTACAGGAAATATAACAATAAGGATGTTCATAGCAAAATGAAGTGGAACCGAGTGAACATTGCACCATAGATGATACATAATCAAAAAAATAATAAACTGAACATACAATGAAGGAATTTTAGGTTCATATACATGCTCGTCATGCGATTAAGTGCCCACAGAAACTTGGTTCACAATCAAAGGTTACCAAAACACTTATTGTATCTTACCACAAGTAAAACATTATTCTTATTGGAAGTTGTCCTGGCAACTCCTAAAGTACCAAGAACCAAGTGACAACAACTAACTATATATCCTTGCTCCTTTGGAGCTCCTAAACTGGTCTGATGATGGATGTAGGATATACGCCATTAAATAGATCATGCACATATTCCTGACTTAACCGTCTCACGGCCCAAGACACTTCAGACTAATGTACAGCTCGAATCCCCTCTTCACAGAAATTTGTTCCTATCGTAGTCCCTTTGGGAGAACTAAACACCAGAAATTAATACTGAATAAAATTCAGAAAATAACTTCAGACAACATTCAAAAGTTGCACTCCAAGACTCTTCCATGATAAAATTCTTCCACTTACGCAAATCAAGAGAAATGCAGCCACAGAAAAGATACAAGCAGCAAACAATTCAATTCCGGAAAAAAACGAATTAGGCAATAATGAGTAGAAGATTCTCTCACCGGAACAAGCCGAGTGTCGAGGGCATGGTGAACGTCGGCGGCCGGCTCAGCTTCGATGGCGACCGGCCCATTGGCCTTAGCAGCGTCCTTCATGAGCTTCTTCCATGAAACGATTGTCGTCTCACCGGGTCTCAGCTCCACCGTGAACCTTATCCGGTCCCCAATTTTCTCGAAGGACGACGTAACCCTCGAAGAAGACGACGAATCGCCACCTCCACCCTTCTCTTCCTCCATCAGAGTAAGATATAAAAACCCTTGAGAACAGCTAGAAACTATCGGAGATGAAGCGAATTAGAAGCGAGATACAAACTGATGGAGATTAGTAAACCCTAGACAGACCCTCTCGTCGGAAAACAGAGAAAGCTGGTGGATACGAAACGTCCCGTAAGTAACTTCCTTCTTTTTTTCTGTTAATGTTTTCTTTAACCGCGAAGAAACGTCGCCGGCTTCATCCTCCGCCGTCTGCGCTTCAAAGTTTGTTCGCTCTCCCCGAATTTGTCTTCTGAAACCTCATGTCTGTGCGAATCGTGAGGACCGAGGATTAGCGTCAGCGCTATGCAGCCTGACCTCGTTAACGTCAGCCCAATTACTTAGCAAACATAACGTTAAAATGATTACTTAAAATTATTTTAAAAATTTTATTGATACAATACTTTATCTATATATTTTAAAAATGTTTTCCATTTTGTATTTGGCTTAGTCTGCTCCAATACTTCTATTTTTTATTTGGTTTTTTTTACTCAAATAATTGGATACATTATTTACTTTATGGAAATAAAATCTAACATTTTATTAATACTTAACGACAGAAGAAATTTACCTACAATGATATTTTTGTCTCCCAATCTCTTGCCCAAATAGTTGTAACCATTGATCTTGACTCAATCAAATAATCATTCCTAACATATTTTTAAATTTATCTGTGATATCTCTATATGTTACATCAAATAAGTTTAACAAACCATTTCAGATGAATCCACCATATTATTTTGGGTAACTCTTAGAGGTTTATAACCATGTTACCCACTCATATATTACAAATATCCGATCAAGCTTCTAAGTGAGGCTGTATCGAGCTTCTCAATTCAAGCTCTTAAGTATGCCGAACATCTCTCAGCTCGGACTTTTAATTTTGAACTATCTAAACTCTCTAATGCATGTGCCTCCATATTTTAACGAGAAAATTGCACTTCTTTAATAAGATTTGTTGAATCTTGCTTTGTTTGAGCTTACCTTTAGTATATTAGAATTCAGCTAGCCAACAAAATCATAAGAATTAAGCATGTGAGCCATATATTTTGGGCCCAAAAAGTAAGGGACCGATAACAAATCGGACCATGACCACCACCAATTCTCCCACATCCATTCCATTAACCCCACATCCATTAATCTTCCATCCACGACCACCAACTCTTTTTAATAATTGGGTGGAGAAATACATGAATAAAAGAAAATGTAAATGTAATGCCCCGAGCCCGAGTCACCCGACCCGACCCGACCCGAAACTGCCACGCAGAAACCCAAAATCATAAATGACCCCATAAATGCATCACTAAATAATACATAGTGATTTTTAATTCCCATAATAAATGTTCTAAATACAATAAATGCTTATGAAAATCTAAACTCTGGAAATACAGTCCCGACAATAAAACATCGATCAATAAAGTTAACTTTAAAGCTTCCAGTCACAAGCTTTTCATCCCAAGATAGTCTCTATCCTGAAATTCTTCAGCCACAACTTGATTTCTTCTAACCTGTCATAACTTTACACTTGAGCCAATAAAACGCAAGGTGAGCATAAGGCCCACCAAGAAAATAAACAATAAATTAATGGAATAAAATAAAGCATCTCGGAATATAATTATATAGATAATTATCCGAGATTCAATAATATGTCGTATCCACGACTCAAAGCCATATGACAACAAGACTCAATGATGCAAATTGGATTCCACTGAATCCGAGTAACAATCACGGCATAGGTTCCATCGTAAAAATGCACGTTTCGGTGCTAACGTGTTTCGACCCCGTTAAAAATATAGCGGAAACAATAATAAATAATAAATATCTAATACACGTAAAAAATATTTAACACTAGATGCATACGAGACTAACAATCATGCACAATATAATAATGACAAGCA
>JAODPA010088475.1:0-24243 GCA_025585075.1 Nepenthes mirabilis | reverse complement strand
TATGGATTTGATTTGGGATGAGGATTAGGACAATTCAATGCTTGAGGTTCCTAAAATAGGTATTGTCCGAGGAATGATTTCTAAATGTAAGGAGTTCACCTTGGGTTTGGAAATTCGAGGCTCATTAAATTTCGAGGACGAAATTTCTTTAAGTGGGGGAGAGTGTGAGGACCCGAAATCTAAAATGTAATAATTAGATGTGATTAAGGTGATTAATATCAGCAAGAGGTTGTGCATGTAGTGAAAACGTGGCAGTTAAAAGTGAAAAGTTAGAAAATGCCCAAATTCAGCAAGCAACCGAGTAGCGCTTGTTGTGGGCTCGAGCCCTTCTATCGGGCGGAAAATCCAGTGGCGTTTCCCGATCACTGCCGCTCGCTGGCTACTCGAGCTCCGGTCGAGCGGCAGGCGCAGTATAAAAATGCGCCCAGCTCTCTCCTTTTCATTTCAGCACGACTTTAGGGTTTGAGGAGAGAGAGAGAGAGCACCGTTCCTAGTGAGAGAAGGGTAGAGAATGAAGCCCAGGAGCCCGAATCCATCCGTGAGCCAGTTATAAAGGTGAAAGCCCGAGACAAGGCAAGTATACTTCGGACTTTGTTTTTCGTTTTTACCGATTCTCTTGTTTTAAGTTGATGAAAATGTTGCGAAAATGATGTTAATGCATGTTTAGAGTAAATGGAGCATGTTTTCTTCGATTAATCGGTTAGATTTTATGTTTGTTCATGTTTATGGAAGTATTTAGCTCTGATTTCATGCATGAGCATATGTTATGTGTTTATCTTGACATTGAAAGAACATGGCCAAACCCTAACTCAAAATTTTGGGGATGTATGGTTTAAATGCATGATTGAGTATATATATATGGATTTATGGCTTGATTTCATGAAATAAGACTTCTTTAGTGATCGATTTGAGTCCGGAAGTTTTGGCGAAGCACTAAGTACGAAAATGAAAGGGTTTTAATGATATTTAACCGTAGCTCCAGTTACATGAAGCTCTGGCCTCTGAGAAAAAAGAACTTCGTCCTTTTGTTGGAAAATGAACTCCGGCTTTAATGTAAAATGAACTCCGGCTTTTAATGAACTCCGTCCCTTGAGGAAAATGAACTCCGGCTTTTGAGAAAATGAACTCCGGCCTTTGAGAAAATAAGCTCCATCCTCTGAGAAAAAGAACTCCGTCCTTTTGTTGGAAAATGAACTCCGGCTTTAATGTAAAATGAACTCCGGCTTTTAATGAACTCTGTCCCTTGAGGAAAATGAACTCCGGCTTTTGAGAAAATGAACTCCGGCCTTTGAGAAAATAAGCTCCGTCCTCTGAGAAAAAGAACTCCGTCCTTTTGTTGGAAAATGAACTCCGGCTTTAATGTAAAATGAACTCTGGCTTTTAAAAAACTTCGTCCCTTGAGGAAAATGAACTTCGGCTTTTAAAAATACTCCGGCTTTCAGAAAAAATCACTCCGAATTTATGAAACTTCGGCTTTTAAAATGTACTCCGTCCTTTGAGTGAAAGGCACTCCGGGTTTTTGAGCACTTTGGCTTTTGAGCACTCCGGCTTTCTAAGCAGTCCGGCTTTTGAGAAAGAAGCACTCCGGCTTTTGAGCACTCCGGCTTTCTAAGCACTCTGACTTTTGAGAAAGAAGCACTCTGGCTTTTGAGCACTCCAGCTTTTGAGCACTCCGACTTTTGAGCACTCCGGTATTTTGAGAAAAAGGACTTCGATTTTTTGCACTGAAAATGGAACCGGCTCCCTTAACAAGAAAAGAGCTCCAGCCCTTCATTGATAAAAATCTAATCCGGTCCCAAGTATATTGTACGCCATGAAATTGAAACCGGCCTCAAGCGTATTTTGAAATCGGCTCTAAGTCTGTTTCTGTTTCTGTTATTTTGAACCCAAACTGATATGCACTCAGGTTAGGTTCTCCGGCATGCCTTAGGACTTTTCGGTGGTAATCGAGGATAACTCTGTCCATGGAGTTATTTGTGGTCTGCCCTGCCCTCGGGGCGTTACAGTCAAGAGGAAAATTCTGTTACCGGCCTACCTTCGGGTGGCACACTGTTCTGATCCCTCAAGATGGGATACTTCTATTTCTGGCCTTGGATTGTATGGAGTGAACACAATCTATCCTCGATCATTCGCCCCCTCTGCTAGTAGGGTACGCTAGCAAGATCTATACTGTTCTACTATGTTTACTGCTTTCCGATTTCTGATTTTTGATTTTCGTTATTGGCTACTGTACTGACTTCTGTCACTGGTTACCGTACTGATTACGGTTTACTATTACCGATTTCTGACTACCTATTTCTGTTTACCGAGGACTGATTACCGATCTCAGTGGATAATTTCTGTTTACTGATTTCTAATTTATGAAGTATATTACTGTCAAGTATGATTTTTCTACTTTCTGAATTGCTTTCTGTCTAAACCGTTCTGTTCGGCACCGTTACATGACTGTTCTGCATCATGATTTTACTGCTCATGTGCATGTACCTTGCTGAGCCTCGGCTCACTATTTTAGTGTTTTGCCCCCTTCAGATGAGACAGTAGAGCTGTTACCTGATGAGAAGGAGTAGACCAAGAGAAGCTTTTGAAGGTTTTTGATGACTTAGAGCATTGTGGAGCCGCTTTTTGAAGAGCTTGTGGATGCAAACGCCTAGCTAGAAATGAGATTTTTGCATACCGATTTTCATGTTTATTAATGTTACAGAACATGTAGATTTTTGTATGAAAAGCTCATGATATGTATGTCGGTAAAAGAAAAAAAAATTCGTTCCGTCACATTTATCAAAAGTTGGAGGTCTTTTTTTTAAAACCGAAGTTCCTTTCCTCAAAAGCCGGAAGTCTTTTTCTTAAACATGCAATCATCGAAGTTCATGCGGATCGACAAATAACCATACTTCGTGCATAAAGAAACTAAACATCATGAATAATAGGGCTTCTTTCAAACATGTGGTTAACAAAGATTCTCCCTTAAATCAAACGATAAAAACAAATATCATACATACCGTAACATGAGTTCATAAAAAATCAGACATACTTGCATCACAAACAAGCATATACTTGCATTAAACTTATGATCATAAAAAAAAGGTGAGTACTCTTGCAAATCAACAAATGACTGGACTTCTTTTAAATATGCAAATATCCAAACTTCATGCAGATGTGCAATTTAACTGAACTTTATGCAATTTAGTTAATAACTAGACTTCTGCAGACGAGCAAAATGTCGGTCATCTTTAAATATGCAACTAGTCAGTCTTCTATAATCATGCAAATAACCGAAGTTCTTTCATGATGCAAATAACCAGACTTCATCAAATATCCAAATGACTGAGCTTATGCAAATAATTGATTTTCAGACAAATATGTAAATAATCAAACTTCATGCAAGCAAGCCAACGACTGGACTTCATGCATTCAGAAACATGAACGACGGGTAGAGAGCAATTGTCATGGCATGCATCAGGTAGAAACTTAACGAAGAAAGCATGATAATGATAATACTTAAAAGATTCAAAACATGAATTAATAAAAACGTAGGGTACACTTGCATAAATTCAAGAACTTAAAACAGGGTATACTTGCATTAAACATATGATCGACAAAAGGTGAGTACTCTTGCCTTGAATTGCCCATCAACTTCTTACTCATGTCTGGCATGGAATTCCCCCCTTTCTTTCTTTCATCTCTGACTCCTTACTTTTGAACTCGCTCCCAATCCCCGCATCCAAATATTTATAGGCGATGGGGTGCTTGAGAGAAGGTGGGATAGGTCACCTACTATAATATTTTATTCATATCATCTCTTCCCGAGAATTCTAGAGATTTCTAGAGTAGGTGGAAGTAGGTAAGAGTAGTTCACCTACTCATTACTGGCCACTCGAGCCTTAGCTAAAACCGGTTAATACTTCATTTTGCCCTCTTTCTTCTCCGATTTACTTTCGTAAATGTTTTCTAGAAGCCTTATTATCAATATATTCTGGTCATCAATATTAAACTCTGGTCAATATCTCTGAATCCGGTCAATACTTATATTCCCAGTCAACAATAAAATCAGGCCATCATCAATTCCTCCCACTACTATGGCCGATTATCTTCTTACTCCGGCCTCCTTCCTTCCTTGACCGGTTAAATTCTCCCTCACTATTTCCGATCAACAGGCGTTGACCGGATTACTTTCTTATTATATTCTCTGGTCAATAATCACACAATTTCGGTCAACTTAACTACCCCATCTTTCCTTCTAGTTTTATAATTGCTCCCTTCATTACTTCCGGTCAGTTGACGTTGACCGGATAAGTACCCTTCTCATTTTCGGTCAACTGGCGTTGACCGTATAAACTTTCTTTTACTCATTGATTATATTGACTTAATGACCGGGACTTTCTATGATTTAGAATCTGACCGTTACAGAAACCCTAGGAACGAAAATTTAGGGATTGGTGTTTAAAATCCATGAATTTTAATATGTAAATGTTGATTTTTAAAGACGTAATGTCTATGTTATGATTTGGATCTAAAAAATTTACGTG
Source organism: Nepenthes mirabilis (assembly GCA_025585075.1). NCBI lineage: Eukaryota > Viridiplantae > Streptophyta > Magnoliopsida > Caryophyllales > Nepenthaceae > Nepenthes > Nepenthes mirabilis. The sequence continues at coordinate 19,717 of JAODPA010088475.1, read as the reverse complement.
GAATTATACTATTAGATTATTGAGGATTTCTGAAGCAATCTGAAGAGATATTTGTATAATTCTAACTAACTTTCTGAAAAACGATAAACTTTAAGTTAAGAAATAAGTGAAAAAAATGTTTCTGATTCTATAAATTAGGGCCTAGGATTGATATACAGTCAAGTAAGGTTCTCCAACATGTATTAGAACGTTATGGTGGTAATCGAGGGTATCTATGTCATTGAGTTATGCATGGTCTGTCCTTCATTAGGGTGTTGACCTAGAGAGTAGTTTTATTTTTCTGGCCTACCTTCAAGAGGCATTTCTATACAGATCCCATGAGAAGGGATCTCCCTGTTCTGTTTCTAGCCTTAAATTGTATGGAGTGAATATAATCTATCCTCTATTATTCGCCCCATCGGCTAATAAGGTCTACTAGTTTGGTCTTTTCTGATAGAAAAAAGGGGATTTCAAGCACTTATAGGATTTGATATCAGTTTTTGACTTCTGAGACTCGTTATACTATTTTATGATTTCTGAAGAATGTTAATATTAATTCATGTTTTCTCATGTTTCATGTACCCCTCTGTTCCTGCATATTTTTATGATTTGGCTTATTTGTATACATGTTCTATATAAAAAGGTTTACACTGTATGTTTTTATGTACGTTTCTGGGCATCGACTCACTATTTTGTTTTTCCCCTCGAAATGAAACAGTAGAGCTAGTGCCTGACGAGGAGTTAGTTAAAGCCCAGCCTGAAGATTTTAGAAGACTTGAAATTATTTTAGAGATCTTGGGAAGAAGTAGCTTAGATGTAAATACTTGATTTTGTATATGGATCTTATGTATATATGGATCTTGTATATAAAATGTATGTTATGCATGTGATGAAATAGTGATTTATGCTTCTGCAGGTATATAGTTTAGCTTCTACTATATATTTTTTTTTATTTTTATACAGGTCCTAGATGGTATCTCCATTCTGAATTTTTGAATTAGTAGACAGAAATGTTGAATGTAAAAGCTGTAGGGAATTATAAGTGTCTGTTGATCCTATGTTATTGATGAAAATGTGTGTGGTGGATATTATTTTGTGTATTTGTAGGTTTATTCAGGTTTAATGTACATTGATTTAGTCCAGTTTTAGGAAAAATTCTGTCTGTTTTTCCTTAGAATTTTAAATTGTTAATTAGTCTTTATTTTCTATATTTATATTGATGGAAAAAATTGAGGACAAAAAAAAATTCGTTCCGTCACAGTTGGGATCAGAGAAATGAGATGCCTTAGGATTGATCAATCAATCAAAAAGCGAAAGCATAGATTTAAGTTTCTGTAGGGATAGTTTGGGGTAATTAAGACAAATTAGGAGGTTTAGGAGTTGTCCCCTAGGCTAATCTTGTGTTTCATTGAATTGTTGATAGCCCCTTTTTCCTCCTAAACTGATTTCTTAAAATTTTTTAATATTGTGTTTTCCTTCGGCTATGGGATATAGGATGGCTAGTAGAAGAAATAGAAGAAATAATCATGGTGGTGCCAGTACTCTCTACGAGCAAGAGGCTATGTTCCTGGATTTGTTAGTGAGGATGACAAATGTGGTTGAATTTCTGAAGCAGTGCCATATGGCTCTGGTCCCTACACTTGAGCTAGCCCTGGCAAATCCAGCTTCGACGACTTATGATAGATTCACAGTGGAGCGAGCACTGAGACTTTTGGGTAAGCCTGATCCGGCGGAAGTGGATGTTTGGTTTAAAAGGATGAAGAAGATTTTGCTATGATCCAGTGTATTGATCAGGAGAAAGTTACTTTCTCAATGTATAAGCTGAAAGACGAAGCTAATAGTTGGTGGAATATGAAAAAGAGGGCGTTAGGCATACTCGACTATAGGATTACATGGGAGATGTTCGAGGACGCTTTCATGGAGATGTATTTCCCGTCCAGTCTCCAGGACAAGAAGAAGCAAGAATTCATGCGACTAAGGCAAGAAAATATGACGGTGACGGAGTACAATGCAAAATTCACTGTGCTGTCCTGATTCTGACCGTATTTTGTAGAGTATGAAGTAAGAAAAGCAAAGAAATTCTAACAAGGGTTGTAGGATGATATCAGGAGGCAATTGTCAACCCACAAGCTCCAGACTTATACTAATATTCTGGATCGGGTGATGATTTATGAGAAGGAGGTGGAGACACAGAGATTTTTTACAAAAAGAGCTGTTAGTCGGGTGAGTTTTAGTACTAGATCGAATGTAGGGCCTTCAGGACCCTCCAAGAAGACAGGATGGTAGACAAGGGGAAGAGCATCACTCAAGTTCAATTAGTAACTAGTTCTCAAGCGTCGGCAGTTGACAGTACTTTCTGCGGGAGGAGGCATCCGGGACAAGTATGTTGCAAGGTGTCGAGAGTATGCTTTAGATGTGGACAGCATGGCCAGCAGATCAAAGACTGTCCACAACCTCCGAGGCTAAAGGGAAAGAAGCCTACTGTCACAGCTAAGGCTTTTGAGGTGACTGTTCAGGACCCGGAGGCATCCCCGAATGTTGTAGAAGGTACTCTTTCTGTGACGGACCAGATTATTCTCCATCGAATAACCTCGGTCATTAGTAACATAAACAAAAGTCCATAATTAATATTTATGGATTATATAGAAATTTCGGTAGAGTTCCCTCTGTAACTGGACGAAAACAAAAAATACAACCTGCTTAAATACATCCTGTACAGGCACACATCTAACCAAAATAATTAACACAAAACCTACAGCACAACACACAGGATCACAACATCTGTCATATCATCCATGGCTCCAACACAGTCTTCCTTTCTACCGTATTAGATCTAGAGAGATGCCATCTAAAATAAAACAAAGCTCAAAATATCAACATAAATGTGGAAGTGTAACTAAATCATCAAATCCTACGGAAGCATAACAAAACCATAATATAATAACAAGCCACATTCATCCATGAGTGGTTGTTACATTCCAATACAACAATATGACCAAATCTTCAATGCACTTGACGTCCAGCTAACCTCTTCAAGCAAGTCTCTCTCCTTGCTCTAACTAATTTGACGTCGGCTAAGTGTTCTCATCTGAAAAGATAAACAGTAAGAGTGAGCGTACAGTTTAACAAATGTAATCATAAGTCACATCTCATAGTAGAAACCAATAGAAGCAATAACTGAAAGGAGGGAACACATGTAATCTCAATAGTCATGAATCTTGAGAGGGAAACAGGAGGATCTGGGATCATTAGATTCTCACGGTTACATCGAGTATGCATTACTCATTTTTATTTTACATCATCTTTGCGGACCCTGGCTAGTAACTCGTACTCTCCAACAATGTGAGAGGACAAGGAAAGGAATGTGTCTGCCACACATTCCAATACCGGTAATATTTTAGGTCTACATCACTCTACCATTGGCTACATTTTAGGTCTGCAATACTCAACCATCGGCTACATTTTAAGTCTGCAGTACTCGACCATCGGCTACATTTTAGGTCTGCAGTACTCGACCATCGACTACATTTTAGGCAGCACTTGGCGATCTCAATCTCCCCAGATCCCCCGGGGACCAGGCAGTTCCTCATTCTTCCACAGTAGTATCCTAAGGCGTCCCACGAACATCACCCGCTCCCACGAGCAGCCAGAATATATGGCCAAGTATTCTATAAGTTCACACCGCGATGGACATAGTAAGCCAAAGACTACTACCCCTATAAATCGTGGTCCTAGTTTCGAGATTAGTTCCAACACTTGGAGAGGAAAATCCACATTTTCCATACACATTTACAATTCGGGAAGTCCCATTCCCATCACATATATCTCCATTGAGGAGGTCATTCCATCAAATTGCACAATGTGGATTCCCTTCCATTTACTTGCTTGGTTCACAACTTTCTGTGGGACTCAATCCCCTTATTCTTAACAAATCATTCTAAGTTCACAAGGGAGATTAGGATTTCTTACCTCTAATGATCACATATCATTTAGAAGCCTCCGGGACTCATTCTCTTGCTTCCGGCACATGGATACACATTTCGGAGCTTACATTACATTGAAATAATTAGACATCACTTTCATAACAGTTAAATGAGGCATAACAGTTAAATGAGGGCAAAACATGTACATTTCCCATTTCATTTCGAGTGAACAGTGTCAGGCTTCTTTTAGAGCATCTGGACGCCACAAATGGTTCGATACTTGTGAAATCGGACATCCGGTGGATATGTACACACAATTGGGACACGATGTTTCATATTTTGAGCTCGATTTAACATAATACAATGATAGAAGCATGCAATTTGCTCCTTTTCATTTCAGGTGAACAGTAACAGGGGTATTTTAGAGGACTTGGACGCCGCGAACGGACGAAACGTGTGAGATCGAACCCGCGGCCGACATATGTACATCATTGGGACGTGGGGATTCACATTTTGAGGTCAATTTCATGATACATGAAAGGGAAACGAAAAATCCCCAATTTCGTGGGTTAGGGTTTCGGTGAAACCAAACCGACTGGATCGGATACGATTTGGACAAATAACTACATATTCCTTTGTCATTAATCTTGGGTTTCATGATTTTAACATTTATAGTGGGTATCGACACAAGAATACCCAATAAAATCAAGCAAAACATCGAAAGGGAATGAGAAGTGAGTATGAGAACACTTGCCTCGACGCGTGTTTTCACCTTTATAACTAGCTCTGGGACGGATTTGGACACCAAGGCCTCGATCTCCTCCCTTCTCTCACTAGAATCGGCGCTCTCTCTCTGTCTAGAAGCTTCTGGGCTGGTGGGGAAATGAGAAAAAAGAAGCACGACGCGACTTTAAAACATACTTACGCTCGAGCGAGCGGCGAGCGCAAGCATTCGGCCATGGTAGGCTCGAGCGCGTGGCGAGCTCAGGCAAATCTAGATTTTGTGCTCAATAGGTGGGCTAGAGCACGCGGAGGGCGTGTGTCTGGCCCGCAGCAAGCCTACGTCGCGTTTTTACCGTTCGGGACCCATTTTGACCATTCTAACCCAATCTTTCACATCCTTGGACCTTATTTTTGATTATATAACCTTAATAAGTCATGATTATCACAATTTAAAACCCAAAATCTTATTTTCAAAGTAGCATTTCACGGTTTGCAATTTTCATTCTCGATTTACCAATTCTGACTCTTTGAGCTTTTTAATCCGATTCTCCCACACCATTTGACCACAATACACCTATGTTAACTTAATTACCTTCTAATTATTATAGTCTTAACTCGAAATCTCACAACTCTCCCCCCTTATAAAAATTTCATCCTCGAAATTTAACGAATCACAAATTTCCATAATCACAGGTAATCTTTCTCGCATCCAAAAATCATTCCCTCAGACAACGATTATTCTAGGAAATCTCAAGCATTGGAATCATTCTAATCCTCATCACAAAACAAATTCTTAGCCTCTCAGAGTGGCTCAACCCAGACACTTACTGATTTTCTCAACCATCAATACAAGGAAGACCTTATAACAATCATCCAAATTTCAAAAGCGACCTATAATAATGCTGGCCATTTCTCTAATTTAATACGATACTTCAAACGAATCCAATGAACTTCCACTTCAGTTCATTCCAAGCTTCAAAAGAATTTGATCATAGGGACCTCAACCTTATTCTTAAATCTCTGAGCCATGGGTTCACAACACTTACGCTGCACTACTTTGATTAAAATAGTTCTAGAATATTCATACTATGAAGACAATTCCACAATCCTCAAACTACAGCCACATTCCGAGTTACAGTCATAATGATCACCTGAAGAGTCAACATAACTTCAAATCATTACCCAGAATCTTAAGATCCCAATTACTTAGTAACCTCAAGATCCCGTTGGCATACCAATAAGCCAACTGATTTCAACTGAACACGTCTTCTATGATTATGATAAGTGGGTCGCCCTAATTGTCTTGAAACAAATCATAAGGACTTCATATTTCATGAACTCCTAGCTCCCAAACATTGAATACGGTTTTGTCTCCCAAATCAAGAACATGGCATCCTATCACCCAATCATTTGTACTTACTCGCGATTCATCTTTCACATCTCCTATGAAACTTCAAAGACATACAAGTCCAAAGACTCATAGCACCAATTGCCAACATTGATGCCTACTTTCCCAACGAAAACACCGAGGTTCACTTTCTCAACCTTTAAACAGGTTTGTCCACATGCAATATCATATGATCATCCTTTTTAATAGTACAACTATTTTGGCTCTTAAAACTTTAGGCAATAACTATCTTCAAAGACAAAGCCATAAGTTCTCAATGCGGAGACTTTAATTGCTAATTCTAACTTACATATGGGGTAATACTAATCATGAACTTCTCCCCCACTTAAATCAAAGGTATCCACCTTTCATGACATGAGAGTAACATAGCCTTAACGTTTCTCAAAGGCATTACATTCCATGACAACTTACTAGACCCATCAGGGATCATCCCAAATGACATGAACGTCAATTACCCCCATCCGATCTCTGAAAACTACCGTTTATCTTTTATTCTAACAATTACAAATCTCTCTAAGCCAAACATCTCACTTGAATTGTAGTCCTCGAAGAATACTTGTCGGATCACTTAATAACTTCGGTTAGACCCAAGATAACCATATGCTTTCATGACACTAATCGGTCTTTCCAATAGCCATCACTTAAAATCTTATAGATCCCAAGATCATGCTACCAAAGAGCTACAAGGCTAACAGGGCATTTCCTCCACTAAACTCGCATTCCTTTGCATTTATCTATGAAGTCACCTCAACACGAGCCCAAATATGGCCAAAAGATCCAACCTATAAAATTTTATGAAACAACAACGGCCCTACTGTGACAGACCGGCAATATTCCACCACATACGGCCGCCATCAAACCTAACATTTACAAATAAACGATATAACACTAACTTGGTAGACATAAATTTTTTTCTTTTCTTTTAGGTATACCATTCATTTTGAACACAGGACCATTTAAGGTAGAACTCCTTAAGTTGGCCATCACAATGTTAAGTTTCACACCTGGCTGGCCAATACTCAGGTTGGTCGGCTACAAATACCTTGACATGACATGAGATGCTACTAGAAATATCAACTTCATTCTTAAGTTATAATAATTACGGAAACATGCTAACATCGATAAATTTCTTTACAGCAGAACTGCTTTACAATTTCTTCTCAAAAAGTCAAAAGAAAGGTACATCAATTCTCCACTAGTCAGCTCTGGCCAGCTGCCGTCTAGTTACTTCATACAACTCTACTCAATTTCATCCTCCATAATCTTCTCATCATCTGAAAAATTGCAAGAGTGAGCTACAAAGCCCAGCAAGGTACCCACATGCAGAAAACATTAACATACATATAATCAAATCCAAGTAGGGGTCCATAACATGAACTTAGCATGCAAAAAGTCATCATATCAATTCTTCTTAAGTTCAGAAATCCTTGTTCTTCTTCTTGTTATCTTTTTTTCAGAAAATTCACAAAAAGCTAAATAAAATACTTATCATCTTTAGGGACCGGACAGGAGCGGACAACATTAAGGAAGGGTTGTGTGCTACCCTACAACCTAGAACCGTGTCCTCTTATTATGCCCCCCGAGGCGGGAGGTAATGCATTTAACCTGGCATACGGGGCCGTGGTCCGAAAGACTTATGCTACCAAAAATCTCCCCCTGTGGCCCAAGAGGTAGTCCTTGAGTGTCACTCCAATATTCTTCATTCATCTTTAATAGCAAGCTTAATGGAAACTCGGTTCTTAGTTCATATTCTTTAATGGCCATATATCATAGTTTAAAAGTCAGAAGTCATAGAGTTCCACTTGCTGTCCGGATTATATAGATTTTTCCTTATTCTTATAGCCTTTGTACTTAACTTCAAACAATTAAAGTCCGTATAGCCTTTCCTTTTGTCAAAATATCAGAGGTCTTACTTATCAAAGCTAGAGGTCTTTTCTCAAAAGGTGGATTCAAATCCATGGGACAAATTTCGATTTCAAAACATTCTCTAAGGCCGGTTTCAATTTCATGGGGTAGATTTTGGTTTCAAAACATGCTCTAAGGCCGGTTCCAAATTCAGGGGGCAAATTCTGGTTTCAAAACATGCTCTAAGGCTGGTTTCAATTTCATGGGGCAAATTCCGGTTTCAAAACGTGCTCTAAGGCCTGTTTTGATTTCATCATGCAAACGGGCCGAACTTGATTTCATACAAAGGGGCCGAACTTGATTTTATGTTCAAATGGCCGGTTTTGACTTTCATGAACAATTTTCCATTTTCAAAATATACTTGAGGGCTGGTTTCAATTTTCATGGCAGACTTGCCGAATACCTTTCTTTTAACGAAGCCGGAGGTCTTTTCGTTAAACATGCAATTATCGAAGTTCATGCTGATCGACAAATAACCATACTTCGTGCGTCATGAATAATAGGGCTTCTTTTAAACATGCGGTTAACAGAGATTCTTCCTTAAATCAATCGATCAGAACAATTATCATACATATCGTAACATAAATTCATAAAATTAGACATACTTGCATTGCAAATATCTATATACTTGTATTAAGTCATGAACTTAAAACAAAGAGGGAACACTTGCATCAAATCATGAATTTAAGGAGGGTATACTTGCCTGAATTCATTTACTTTGCCTTGAAATTCTGGATTTTTCCTCATTAGACAATTCTATCGGGAGCCTCTTCCTTACCTCTTTCCTTAAGCTCTCGTCTCCTATTTATAGGACTTTGGGTCAGACGGTAGTAGGTAGGGCAAGTAAACCACTCGGGGGTCGTTAGGAGTAGGTTACCTACTCAGGTATGGTTATTTCTGACTCTACTTTTCGTAAGGGTTTCTTTATTATTTTCAGTCAACTTGCTTGACCGGATTTGGGTTTCTCTTTCACATTTTCGGTCAATTACCCTTAACTGGATTTGCGTTTCTTCCTACATAATCCGGTCAACTAGCATTGATCGGATTTTACTCACCTGAAACATTTCCGATCAACTGGTATTGACCGGATTACTTGCCTCTTTTCCTTCCTTCCGGTCAACTAATGTTGACCAGTCAACACTAGTTGACCGAATTTTCATTCTCATCACATTTTTTGATCAATTGGCGTTGACCGGATAGCCCTTAATTTCCCTCAACTCTTTGATTGACTCAATGTCGGGGACTTTCTACATTTTAGGATTTATGCCATTACACCTACAAAACCCAAACGACGTTTTCTGGACTTCACAGTTGCCATATCCTCATCTCAAATACCGCAGGGGCTACCACTTCCATGGATCCACAATTAACATGCTATGGACCCAAATCGATCTTAGAAATCGTCAAGCCTTTACAACAGCCCACGTAATTCGCTTATTCATTCACAAGGTCCGTTTGACAAATCATCAATCTCCTAGGCTACCCCATTTTTGAAATTCATGAACAACCTTATCGGTCCGTCTTATCTACCTCGAAGGTTCTGGGGTATTTCACAATGATACCAAAGCCTATACTTCCATGGCTCTGCATGAAACTCTCAACGATCACTGTCGATTTTAATACAACCTCGAATTATCGGTCAACAGATAAGTCAACCTAATATTCCTTCTATAATCAACCTCAAATAGTCACAAGGCGGAAGCCTCTAAATGACCACAAAATAACTTCAAGATGTGGCAGCATATACTAATTAGACTTAACACAGATCCTCATTGAATGTTCCACAGGAAGACCTCATCAATCTCTTGATACCTTGATCAATTCAAACTTATGCCTTAGATCCCACAGCTCGATTGCCAGATGTCATCCTTTACCAATCCAACAGTAATAGCACTGCAGTTCGCCCACCAAACTACTATTAAGATCAAATTAAGACTTGGTACCTTAGCTGGCTCAAGTTCGTACCCAAAATCACACAATTCAATTCCAAGATTCGTACATAAACATCCACATTGATATGTCTTTTGTCCTTCAAAGTATCGGGTCTCCTTTGCCGCTATTACAAAGCTTAGGTCTCCCAATTACACATAACTCAAAACACAATGCAAACATGGGTTTGGAATCCCCAAAACGGCGCTAGATTACACTATTAAGCCAAAGGGCCTTACCTCTTATCGCGACAGGTGGCACTTAAAACTCTAAGTTAATACCTTAGAACCCTGCTTTAAAACACTGAACCTTTTCGCCGCCCGTCCATGGATAAGGACATCCCTAAATCTTGCAATCCAACCAACCATTATTGAAACATGCTCCCGAGAGTCTCATCAAAACAAAGTATTCATCCTTAAAGCTCCCATAAGCACATAGGACAATACCTCTTAATCCTCAAAACCCATGATCTTTTTCACGTCAACTAACTAAGGTCAACTTCACTTCCTATCTAATATGGGGCAACATGCCATACCTTCTACCAGACATGGGGTCACCGCCATGCCATCTTAAGTCTAAAAATCCACATCGTCAACCTCAATATAACCTGAGGCTACCCAAAAGTCCAAACACTTAAACATTTTTCCAAAACAATCATGAATTGTCATCATAGGACTTGATATACCCGAAATTTACTCCAGTCATACCAATCTCGAGCTGATGGCTCCACCCTATTCATTACACTTGCTAGGTTGATCAGGCAACCCTTCTTAACGAATTACTAGTCTAAGGACTTCAATCCACAGCTGATCGAACTTAAACCTCAAATAGAGATTAATTGACCTAGGCCTCGAATCAATACTGATCAATTCAAGAACACAATTGATACCAATCAAATTTCAACACTAAGGTGTCTCTACACACAATCTTCCTCTTGACCCTACAACCAATCACTAATATTTGTAGTCCCCGTCTAAGAGCCACTACTAATATTTCTTTGAAACCGAGATATTTCGTATTAAGTCACTCCTTGAACACTAGCTAGGACACATAAGCTAGCCAATTGAACTAAATCATCACTCTTAACTTAATGCAAGCCTAAGTCATTGGGATTGGGGTAACCAAAACTACCCGGGCCAGCTTAATCACCGACCACCAAACACCAAACTACCCAGGCTAGCTTAACCAAAACTACTGCGGTGGCATGGGCTAGCCTTGTCTGGGGACATAAGTGCATTCCGGCTCATGCCTTCATCCTCTGGCTAGCTATCCGTCTCAGACTCAACACCCTGGACCGAGTTGATAATTACATCCACATCCCAGCATCCTGTGCCCTGTGCTCTAATGGTAGGGAAAGTCACAACCATCTTTTCTTTGACTGCCCGTTCTCCTCCGCCGTCTGGCGGCTCTTGCGCCTTAAAGCTGGACTTATCTGGCCTCATTCTGACTGGCCCTCCAGTGTCCTGTGGGCTGCCAACCGTTGGAAGGGTAGAAGCCTCAAAGCTTGCTCCTTTCGCCTCACCCTTGCGGCCTCAGTCAACTATATATGGAGGGAGAGAAACCAGCGTATTTTTAAGAATACTGCGAGTAATGAATACCATTTGGCCAATCGAATTTCAACTGCTGTTCAGGACAAATTAGAGAACTCCCTGGTTTCTGTAGCGCATTCAGATAGATCAGTTTTGACCAGATGGAGTATTCCCCTTTCTGCTCTGAGACCGGACGCTGGATTGCTTCTGTGGGATTTATTTTGAGCTTAAAGTACTGCTCACTGCTCTTGGTTGCTTCCTTTGCCCCTGCATTGGGGAAGGATTGGTTGGTGTCTCTCTCCACTGTCCTTGAAGGGACTAAAAAAAAAAAAGATTTTTCCTTGCGCCTAGGCCGGAGTGATCTAGTGATGGTTGATTCCGGTGTCCCTTTTGCCGGAGTTTATTAATCGTCTTTTTCGGAGTGCATTTGCATATGTTGCTCCTAGTGCCATAATTGGCCGGATCGCTTTTATCTGGTGCTCTCAAGACCGGAGTGCTCTTATCCGGAGCTCCTAAGGCCGGAGTGCTTCCTTCTTCAAAAAAAAAAAAGGGTTTATTGCTTGCTTCATGCCGGAGTGATCTTGCGATTGATGCTTCCGGTGCCCTTAAAGTCGGAGTGCATTTATCCTTTTCCCGTTTGTCGTTTCTATTGACCAAAATGGCTGGTTCACTTTTATCCGGAGCTTCTAAGGCCGGAGTGCTCTCACCCGGAACTCTTTTGGCTGGAGCGCTTCCTTGTATCCGGAGTGCCTAATGTTTTGATGTTTTCGGAGCTCCAAAAGGTCGGACTTCTATTATTCCTTTTTCGGTGTTTTTTTTTTGACCTTTTTTCCGGTGCTCATAAAAAAAACATATATATATTTATATTTATTGCATGATTCTTGGCCGGAGCGATTTTACGACTGTTGTTTTCGGTGCTTCTTAAGCCGAAGGGCACTTATCCTGAGTGGCCGTAAGCCGGATCACTCTTATACGGAGCTCTTTTGCCAGAGTGCTCTTATCCGGAGCCCTTAAGGACAGAGTGCTTCCTTTTATCCTGAGCTCTTATAGCCAGATCACCTTTATCCGGTGTTCTAAAAACCGGAGTGACCTCTTTGCGAGCATTTTTCGGAGTCCCTTTGTTTCACTAAAAGGAAGGACGGAGTGGATTGTGTTTCTTGCTGGCCGGAGTGCTTGTTGCTCTTCTTGGACGGAGCGGCTTTATTCACCTTCGTGCTTGCCTCTTTCCTCTCTTCATGCGGATTTACTGACGTGGCTGGGTTCGCCTCCTGACGTGGAATTGTTGTAGCTGTGTCCTCCTGTTCAGTATTGCTGGCAGTTTATGGTTTTGCATCTCAATAGCCGATTCCATTTGTGTAATCTTTTATTTATGACTTCTGTGTCATGTTTAAGGGGAATCCCTCTTTCTATGTTCCTTTTTCCAAGTCGGTAAAATGCTTGGTAAAAAACATAGCTGTTTGTACAGTTTATTTAAATTTTAATGCAATTAATTACTTACAAAAAAAATCAATTTTAATCTAGACTAAACTTCTGCATACGATTCAGATCAAACCTAAGGCATCTCTTTTTCTCTGATACCAACTGTGATGGACCAGATTATTCTCCATCGAATAACCTCCGTCATTGGTAACACAAACCAAAGTCCATAATTAATATTTATGGATTCTATAGAAATTTTGGCAGAGTTCCTTCTACAACTGGACGAAAACAAAAAATACAACCTACTCAAATATATCCTGTACAAGCACACATCTAACAAAAATAATTAACAAAAGCTTACAACACAACACACAGGATCATAATCTCTGCCATATCATCCATGGCTCCAACATAGTCCTCCTTTCTACCGTATTAGATCTAGAGAGATGCCATCTAAAATAAAACAAAACTCAAAACATCAAAATGCAGAAGTGTAACTAAATCATCAAATCCTGCGGAAGCATAACAAAATTATAATATAATAAGCCACCTTCATCCATGAGTGGCTGTTACATTCCATTACAACAATATGACCAAATTTTCAATGCACTTGACGTCCACCTAACCTCTTCAAGAAAGTCTCTCTCCTTGCTCTAACTAATCTGGCGCAGGCTAAGTGTTCTTATCTGGAAAGATAAACAACAAGAGTGAGCGTACAACTCAGCAAATGTAATCATAAGTCACATCTCATAGTAAAAAGCAATAGAAGCAATAATTGAAAGGGGGGAACACATGTAATCTCAACAGTCATGAATCTTGAGAGGGAAACAGGGGGATCTGGGATCATTAGATTCTCACGGTTACATCGGTTATGCATTAATCATTTTTATTTTACGTCATCTTTGTGGACCCGGGCTAGTAGGTCGTACTAACCAACAATATGATAGGACGAGGAAAGGAATGTGTCTGCCACACATTCTAAAGCCGGCTACATTTTAAATCTGCAGCACTCGACCATCGGCTACATTTTAAGTCTGCAGCACTCGACCATCAGCTACATTTTAGGCCTGTAGCATTCGGCCATCTCAATCGCCCCATATCCCCCGGGGACCAGGCAGTTCCTCATTCTTCCACAGTAGTATCCCAAGGCGTACCACGAACATCACCCGCTCCCACGAGCGGCTAGAGTACGTGGCCAGGTATTCCTTGAGTTAACACCGCGATGGACATGGTAAGCCAAATACTACTACCCCTATAAATCATGGTCCAAGTTTCGAGATTAGTTCCAACACTGGGAGAGGAAAATCAACATTCTCCATACACATTTACAATTCGGGAAGTCCCATTCCCATCACATACATCTCTATCTAGGAGATCATTCCATCACATTGCACAATATGGATTTACTTCCATTTACTTGCTCGGTTCACAACTTTCTGTGGGACTCAATCCCCTTATTTTTAACAAATCATTCCAAGTTCACGAGGGAGATTAGGATTTCTTACCTCCGATGATCACATATCATTTAGAAGCCTCCGGGACTCATTCCCTTGCTTCCGACACATGGATACACATTTTAGAGCTTACATTACATTGAAACAATTAGCCATCACTTTCCTAATAGTTAAATGAGGGAAAAACATGTATATTTCCCATTTTATTTCAAGTGAATAGTGTCAGGCTTCTTTTAGAGCATCCGGACGCCAAAAACGGTTCAATACTTGCGAGATCAGACGTCCAATGGATATGTACACACAATTGGGACACAATGTTTCATATTTTGAGTTCGATTTAACATAATACGATGATAGAAGCATGCAATTTCCTCCTTTTCATTTCGGGTGAATAGTAACATGGGTATTTTAGGACTTGGACGCCACGAACGGTTCAAAACGTGCGAGATCAAACCCGCGGCCGTCATATGTACATCATTGGGATGTGGGGATTTACATTTTGAGGTCAATTTCATGATACATGGAAGGAAAATGAAAAACTCCTAATTTCATGGGTTTGGGTTTCAGTGAAACCAAACCGACTGGATCGGACACGATCCGGACAAATAACTACATATTCTTTTGTCATTAATCTTCGGTTTCATGATTCTAACATTTATAGTGGGTATCGACACAAGATTACCCTATAAAATCAAGCAAAATATCAAAAAGGAATGAGAAGTGAGTATGACAACACTTACCTCGACGCGTGCTTTCACCTTTATAACTAGCTCTCGGACAGATTTGGACACCAAGGCCTCGATCTCCTCCCTTCTCTCACTAGAATCGGCACTCTCTCTCTGTCTAGAAGCTTCTGGGCTCGTGGGAAAATGAGAAAAAAGAAGCACGACGCAACTTTAAAACAGACTTGTGCTCAAGCGCACGGTGAGCGCAAGCATTCGGCCATGGTCTGCTCGAGCGCATGGCTAGCACGAGGTGAGCTCAGGCAAATCTAGATTTTGTGCTAAATAGGTGGGCTCGAGCACACGGAGCGCGCGGGTCTGGCCCGCGGCAAGCCTGCAGCAAGCCTACGTCGCATATTTGCCTTTCGGGACCTATTTTGACCATTCTAACCCAATCTTTCACATTCTTGGACCTTATTTTTGATTATATAACCTTAATAAGTCATAATTATCATAATTTAAAACCCAAAATATTAATTACAAAGTAACATTTCATGGTTTATAGTTTTCGTTCTAGATTTATCGATTCCAGCTCTTTGACCTTTTTAATCCGATTCTCCCACACCTTTTGACCACAATACACCTATGTTAACTTAATTACCTTTCAATTATTATAGTCTTAACCCAGAACCTTACACTTTCTATTTGTGAAGTTCCTGCTTCTATATTATTTGATTCAAAGTCTACCCATTCCTTTATCTCTCCACGATTTACAAGCTGTATTGTGTTTTCTCCACATGTTTTGGATTATTCCTTAGGTATATCAACTCCCACTGGATCTTCTGTAGTTACTGATATTGTGTATCCTAGATGAATGGTTGAGGTGAATGGAGAATTTTTAATTGTAGATTTGATATGTTAAACATGGGTAATTTTGATGTAATTCTGGGGATGGACTGGCTGGCTAAATATCATGCTAGTATTAATTATTTTCTAAAAAGGGTTTGTTTTAATATCCCTAGGATGGAACCCTTTTTCTTTCAAGGCATTAGGAAGAAGGAGGTGTCTGTGTTAATTTTTACTTTGTATGCCAAGCATTTGATGAAAAGTGGGTGTAAAGCTTACTTGGCATATGCTTACACCATTGGGTGTCATAGTGTGCCAGCCAAAGATATCCTAGTTGTCTATGATTTTAAGGATGTCTTTCCGAAGGAGTTGCCTAGACCACCTCCTCACCAGGAAATTGTGTTTAAAATTGCCATTGTTCCTTGTGTTAGTCTGATTTCTAAAACCCCTTATCATATGGCCACGACTGAATTAAAAGAACTAAAATTACAGTTACAAGAGTTGTTAGATAAGGGTTTTATCAGACCGAGTGTATCTCCTCGGAGAGCACCAGTTTTGTTTGTGAGGAAGAAGGATGGGTCTTTGCGGGTATATGTTGATTATCGTGAGTTAAACAAAATCACGATTAAAAATAAGCATCTATTGCCGCATATCGATAATCTGTTTGATCAATTGCAATGATCTCGGGTATTTTTGAAGATTGATTTGAGGTACGGTTATTACTAGTTGAGGATCAAGCCAGAAATGCTTTCCAGATAAGATATGGTCACTAAGAATTCCTTGTTATGCCCTTTGGTCTTATGAATGCTCCAGCTGCATTTATGAATCTGATGAATAGGGTATGCAAGTCGTATTCGGATAAATTTATAGTGGTATTTATTGATGACATCCTAATATGTTCAAAGGATTATGAGGAGTATGAAACTTACTTGAGGATAGTACTCCAAGTACTCCGGAAAGAAAATTTGTATGTTAAGCTGAATAAGTGTAAGTTTTGATTGGAAAATGTGATGTTTTTGGGTCATATAAGTTTTGATGGTAATATTTCTGTGGATCCAAAGAAGTTGAAGGCTATTACAAATTAGAGTAGCCTATGTCTATGACTAAAGTTCAAAGCTTTCTAGGCATGGCGGGCTTTTACTAGCATTTTATAGAGAACTTTTCATAGATTGCTATGCCTCTGACTCAATTGACAAAAAAGGAGGCCAAGTTTGAATGAACTAAGGAATGTGATTAGAGTTTTTAGGAGTTGAAGGATCGTTTGACTACCGCCCTGGTATTGATCATTTTGGAAGGTTCAAGCGGCTTTGAGGTATATTGTGATGCCCTGTGGCAGGTTTGGGTTGTGTATTGATACAACATGGAAAAGTTATAGTTTATTGGTCTAGATAGCTGAAGATGCATGAAAGGAACTACCCAACTCATAATCTGGAGCTAGCTGCTATTGTGTTTTCTTTAAAAATTTAAAAATACTATTTATATGGTGATAAGTTCCTTATTTATTCTGATCATAAAAGTTTAAAGTATCTATTTTTACAAAAAGAGCTTAATATGAGGCAAATGTGGTGGCTTGATTTCCTGAAGGATTGTGATTGTGAGATACAGTATAAGCCTGAGAAGGCTAATGTAGTTGTAGATGCATTTATCCGTTGATCGGGGTATGTGGCTAAGTTACAAATTAAGCAAATGGAGATGTTTGATTATCTGAAGCAATGTGATATCCAATGATATGTTCAGGGTGATAGGATGCTTTTGTCTTATCTTTAGATTAAACCGGAGGTAATTAGTGAAGTTAAGGATAAGCAAGTGAATGACCCGTTCATTGTGGATATTGTAAGTGATCTGAATAAGAAGTTTTGAGCTAATTTCAATATCAAGACTGATGGAGTATTAAGGTTCAGAGATCGATTATATGTACCGGATGATAGGAAATTGAAGGAGAAGATCTTGAAGGAAGCTCATAGGTCTCGGTATACAATCTATTCTGGAACGAACAAAATGTATCAAGATCTGAAGAAAACTTTTTGGTGGAGAAACATGAAGAGAGATATTATGGCTTATGTGGGGAAATGCCTTATATGTCAGTAACTGAAAGCTAAAAGAAGAAAGCCTTCTGGGTTGTGCAACTAATGCCAATCCCGAGTTAGAAATGGGAAGATATTACTATGGATTTTATATCGGGTTTGCTAAGGACTCACAGGAATCATGACACCATTTGGGTTATAGTTGATCGGCTGACGAAATTAGCCCATTTCTTAGCAATCAGGATGACTTATTCCCGTGATAGACTAGTCCAATTATATGTAAATGAGATTGTGAGGCTTCATGAAGTGGCTACTTCGATTGTGCCTGATAGGGATCCACTTTTTGTTTCACAATTTGGGAAAGGTTGCATAAGGAGTTGGGGACAGAATTAAAGTTCAGTACTGCATATCACCCTCAGACTAATAGCCAGTCAGAGCGTACCATTTACATCCTTGAGGATATGTTGAGGGCCTCAATGTTTGAGATTAAGGGGACTTGGGATAATTATCTTGTCTTGGCTGAATTTGCATATAATAATAGCTATCAAGCAAGCATGGCATGGCACCTTTTAAGGCACTATATGGGAGGAAATACAAATCGCCGATTCATTGGGAGGAAACTGAAGATAATAGGATTTGGGTCCTGAAATTGTGAAGGAGACGGCGGAGAAAATTTGGCTAATTCACAAGAACCTGAAGGTTGCTCAAAGCAGACGAAAGAGTTATGCAGACTAGAGAAGATCAGAGTTGAGATTTGAAGTACGAGATTTTATCTTTCTAAAAGTTTTACCGTCCAAGGGAACATTCAGGTTCAAAGTAAAAGGAAAACTAAAGTCATGATTCATCAGACCTTTTGAGATTTTGGAAAGGATCGGGGAGGTGGCATATAGGTTGGCGTTACCACCTAGTCTAGCGGATGTACATGATGTATTCCATGTATCTATATTTCAAAAGTATGTCCACGATCCTACGCACGTTATTATGTATGAGCCTTTGACCATTGATAATGATTTATCCTATGTCGAGGAATCGATACAGATCTTGGATCGAAAGGATCAAAGGTTACGAACGAAGAGTATTCCCCTAGTAAAATTGCTTTGCAGGAATCATTCACTGGAGGAGGCCACTTCGAAGCGTGAAGAGGAGATCCGAAGAAAGTATCTCCACTTATTCTCTTGAGGTATGTAACTTCATTTAATTTTGAGGGCGAAATTTCCTTCAGTTGAGGAGAGTTTTGAGATCCTGATCCCAAAACATGATAACTATGGAGTAATTACGTAGATGATAATTATGATTAGGCTTAATAATAAGAAAAAAAGGGTACTGAAGCAAAAAGGAGCAAATAGGCAAAACGGGGTATCGGCGCTCGAGTATATATAATAATAATAATAACAACAAAATAACGTTGGAAGCATAGAAGCAGAGGGAAAGCAGGAGGAAAGGGCAGCTGAGGCACGGGTCCTCACATGATCCCCTTTTTCCTTGTGTTAATTTGGGGCTTTGGTGTTTTAGGAGAGAGAGGGGAGCCCGACAGTAAACAAAACAAAGAGAAAGAGAGAACCACGCGAAGATAAAAGGGAAGAAAGGGAGAAATCCACCGGTTTTGATCCAATCCAGATAAAATTAACTGTAGATCGAGCTCAGGAAACTGTATTGCGGACGTTATCTTTCATTTTTACAGCTTTTCAGTATCTCCAAAATTATATTTTTGCTCTAAAATCATGTTTATTCATGTTCCGTATAAATAAAGCATGTTTCTCCTGATTAATAGGACAGATTTCATGTTTTTCTATTTTTATTGCAATGTATAGCTTCGATTTCTTATATATACATGTATTTGGTGTGTGTGTTTACCGTGCATGCGTGTGTGAGTTTTGGCAGAGCCGCCGCCGTGTGTGTTCTGGTGTGAGTGTGTG
>JAODPA010088464.1:0-22260 GCA_025585075.1 Nepenthes mirabilis | reverse complement strand
TATATATACAAATGGAAATGGTATAAATTTTCATTCTTCAAAAACAATGCCTTATATTTATTTTTCTCTCATAATCTTAATTCTTATGTAGTCTAAACAAAAGAATAAAACTTCTACCCAACTCCAATTTCAACAAAATTCCAACTAGACTTATACTTCCAAATTTAAATTTCATTTCCACAATCCAAACGAACCCAATGGAAATTAAGACCTCAAACCAGCAGGTACAGTAGAAATTGAACAGATAATACCCGTAAAGGAGGAGGTGGCTTAAATGTCTGTAGACAGTCCGTGGACTTGAAATCCCAAACCTAATTCCAGGCAACACAATATCTGTCAAAAGCTGTGTGCAAGAAGATAGCATCCACCAGTAACCCAACCAAGGAGCAATGGGACACTGGGCACTCACCTTGACTGTACAGTCACTAGAAGCAGTGACAACACGGCTCCCGTCATTAGTAAATATTGCATCGTTCACATAAGATGTATGCCCACGAAATTCTTTCAATAACTTCCCAGACTTTAGCCCATGGACTCTGCATCAAACAAATAACAAATCACTTGGCAGTCAGATTCAACGGATAAGGTAAAAGACCATGGTTCTGCATCTCCTAGAAATTTATTATTAATGGAAGTGGCAACCAAGTGATGAACATAATAAGAGAAACAAATTGACCAGAAAGAAGTTATGGACAAGTTTTTTTAATAAAAGATGCTGTTACAGACTTGTGACAAAAGAAGTTATGGACAAGTTATGGCAATCAAGTAACTCATGGATTACACCTTGCAGTGCTGTCAAAAGATGTACTCAATATCTGACTTCCATCTCGAGAAAAAACTAGACTTGTGACACCTGAAGAATGAGCTCGTTCGAGACGTCGCAGGCATTGACCAGTCCGTATGCGCCACACCTGAAACAATGTGGCAAGCATGGATTAAAATATTGGAATCGGTATTGGTTGTGGCTGTGGCTAATCGTAATTAGGCCAATACATATTAATATCAGACATTGTGAATAAAAATCTTTTTTTTTTTTCATGACTACATCGACGCTAAGTCATATATTAAAATTTGCCACAATTTAATCATAATTTACATACTTAAGAAGTTTTATCCACGAAATCACCACCTTAATAACAAATAATCGCTAGCAAGTAACAAAACAACAAAGGTAATATGAGGAAAGTTAACTCTAGCGATAACTCTGTGATAAATAAACATCAAAATAGAAATAGGACTATACAATACATGTGAACATTGTATTGTGTTCGAAATACTAGATTCATAAGATGTGTTAGAAACACTAGATTCAAGTTAAATCACACAAAAAAAAAAAAGGAAAAACAGATCTAAATGATATCTTACTGTTTGTTCAATGTGAAAATTTGGCTCTAATTTCAATTCTACAACAAAATCTAAACTCTTGGAAGATGAAATGTGCTTAAAGTTGCAAGATTAACGTTTAATGATGACTTAATTGTATTGGGTTTGAAGAAATGCGAGAAATAGTGAGGCAGTGAGAAGATGAACAGAATCAAAGAGGAACTGAGGGTGAGAGGAAAAGCAAAGCAGAGTTTCAAGCGTGCAAAAAGAATCAAAGTGGGGGGTGGGGACTCAAAATCTCTATAGATAAATAGGAGAAGTCTGCTATAATCTATTGCGATGTTGCCAATACAGGAATATACTGCCGATCCACTGAAATATCACATTTTTTTCACAGTATGAATATCAAGGTTGACTGCTACCAATAAATATTATCCAATATTTTATAAATCAGGCAATATTTTCTTTTATTGTGGTAGACGAACATAAAATATTCCCCATTGTCATTATGAACTGAACACACACCACAAACAAGGCGCAGAAAAGTCTTAATCCCAGCAAAAGGTCCAAGTCCCAAGATGACAAAAAATATTTCATATAACTAGGAGTGATACAGATAAATTAAGAGAGGACTTGCGTCAATAAGGTGTGCAAGGTTAAGCATCACATATGGCAAGTTCTTCTCTGACCTTTTGGAACCAAGAGACTATATGCCATCAGCATGCCCTATTTCCGCAGATTGATGAAAAGATCAGCCATATATTTTCATATTGACAATATGTCATGATATATTGGCCGATACTTGGCTAATAAATTGGCTGATACAACAATCCTATCAGCTTACTATTTAAAAAAAAAAGTTCCACGCAATATTATCCGATACCAATATCTATTGTCCAATATATCTAATACCGACATGGCTGTGACTAATGTTAATATTTTCACCCATGATTTCAATCCATGCTGGACCGATCAATATACCAATAATCAAGTCTCCCATCAATTGGTGGAATACATGGCCAAAATAGAACATGATAACAAAATACGTTTACATCACAAGGCCATTGGTGAACTAATGTAGTCATGCAATATCAGACATGTCATAACAACTCTATTTTCCACATTTTGATGAGTATATAGAAACACCCATATGGTTTGAGACGCAGCATCTCTATCACCCCTATCACAAACCTTCCACCTTTTCTCTATCTGGGAAGTAAAATAGAAGCTCACAATATCAAGATCAAATTCTCACTCACCTTGATCTTTCCATCCTGAGATCCAGAAGCAAGCATCTCTGAATCTCTGCTAAAATCAACACAAAGGACAGCATCATCGTGCATCATAAAAGTCTCCTGCAAATGTTCATATGAAGTCAGTAAATGCCCAAAAGGGTATTCAAATTTATAACCAGTACAAGTTCCATAAACATCAAGAAGTATATCCACAAAACACTCAAGTTCCACCATGTGGGTTACAAACCTTTGTTTTGACTTCGAAAAATGAATAAAATGTGAAAGCAACTATCACAGGAACATAAACAGAATCCTTGATGCCACTACATCTCATTCTCTTTGCAGCAGACAATATAGAGCAATGAAGCTTCCAAGTCACCAAGCAACCAAACAAGGGAGGTGACATAATTAAGTTCTTCTTGGACTCAGGTTATCCACTTCAGGTGGTGTTTGCACGACTAAATATATTATTTAACAGATTTATGATTAGCTCCGAACAGCAGCTTCATGATATTTTTGTGAAAGAAGATTTTCTAGAAATATATAAAGAGCCATAACATAAAAGAGGTATTTTTTTTGTTGGGGGGGGGGGGGGGAAGATGTGGTGCATTGATGGTGCTTGATGACTTTTCTACAGCACCNTTGGGGGGGGGGGGGAAGATGTGGTGCATTGATGGTGCTTGATGACTTTTCTACAGCACCACAGAGACAAGACAGACGATGGGGAAGTCTTAGCTGGTTATATATGTATTTCTTTTGAACATCAATTTCAAGTGGGCAATACCCGTACATTGCTTAGTAGCACCCCCAATGGAATTAAGAGGTAAATGGAAGCCTCCCTCCACTTCTCAACAACCACCTAAACCATAGTTTCTCTCAGAATTGCCTTTAAGTAACCGGTGATTCATCAGGGTCCCTTTTTCATTGAATTTCAGATACAAATGGCATGACCAAAGGGTCTATAATAAAGCCACAAAAAAGAGGCACCAAAATCACTCAAGTACAACAGTCATGCAAAAATATCACCTATATCAGGTAGACAAACACAAGTAAGAATAACAGAGAAGGAACGTACATCAGCCTGGTATTGAAGATCTTTCTTGAGCTTCCCACTAATGTGGTCCCACACCTGGTACGCCCCCAAAAGTAAGCAACTATTTCGCACTCAGCATGTACAGGCAGGCAAGACAATGAGTACTACAATATACCTCAATAAACCCATCAACAGAGCAAGAGACAAGGAATTGCCCATCTGGTGAAAACCGAGCACATTCTGCATGACTTTTTGTCCCAAACTAAACCAAGATAAGGACATGACATCAGGACAAAACAGGAACATATCCCAATTCTGAATCAAATGACAGTGGTAAATAACTACAATCACCAAATTCTTAAGTTTAGCATAGCAAAAAGACCACATGACAATAATCATACAAAGGTAAGATTAGCATTTTTACATAAATTCCAATAATGATTATAATATATGCAGGACCACAGTCAACCAAGTCCACTTTCCCCATTGTATATACCAACACCCCTTTGAAGAGTGAAGATCATCTCTAACACAACAATCACCCTAGATAATAACAAATTTCTGGTTGAAATTGTTTTTTCCCGTAAAAGTATTATACTGCCTCTTTCCTTGCAGCCAATAATGAGAAAGGATATTCTACAGGACACAAAAGGGGTATCACCCACAGAGATACAGCCTCATCCATCAATTGTATAATAGAAAACCTGATGTGGAAAAATAGAGATACCTTAAATAGTAGAAACTAGAATAACAATTTTTAAAAATAACAAAATCCACTACTGTCCTAGATATAATTCACATCCCATTCAAGCCTCTTCAATTCTTATCATTCTTCTGTTTTAAAACCCCTGCTGTGACAAATTACTCTTAATGATGTAATCACCTTAAAAAAAAAAAAGATAAATTACATCTAGCAACTGTAATAGGACAGCATATTTACATTCATTTGTAAGATAATATAAAAGACAATGACACCAAACTATAAAATTGTCCAAATAATAAACCAGTCAACCAATCAAATCACATATTATTGATTATTGAAGGTTAGATGCAAAAGTCAGCATTGTGAGAAGCACAATCACCCAGGTTACATAAATTAAATTCCCAAAACACCAGTGCCATTTGTGAGCTGCTTGAGATAGCATTAATATTGTTAAATGCAAAAAATATTGATGTCACACCTTAATAGTATGCAAAAGTGTGGTGGGATACATATCCTCTACATCTTGCTTCATGGCAGCTGTTCCTCGGAATAAGTCGAACTGTGTTCCTGGAGGAAGTAACCCTAAAACAACCAAATAGAATAGCCCATCAGCATAAATCAGAAGATTTAAACTGCACTTCGGAAAATAGCATATGACCGCACACCTAATTCCCAGACCATTTTTACTAATTGTGATCCAATTCAAAAGGCCGTTGTATAGATGAAGTGAGGTTACGGAGTAACTAAGCCAATGTAAGAGGAGCTTCGTTTGTAATAATATCCATGATTTCAAACACGATTTTTGCAATGAGACAAAAGAGGGGAAAAAGGACACAGAACTGCACAATTCAAAAAAAAAAAAAGAAAAAAACTCACTTTAGACTACACATCATTCTAAGAGTAGGGGGATGAAATTTTCTGGAAACTTAACATGCTTATCTGGATGGACCACATCAAAGGAGGACAAAACATACGAGGTAACATTAACAAGCTTCTCTGGAAAAAGTAATACAAAACACAAGTTTCAGCACTTCATTAATCAAAAAGACATTTCACAGTTCACTTTCACTGCATGCAATAAATTTGCTTCATCCTGCAAGTATTACTTTGATGCAAATAAAAGGAAATAAGGCCAAAAATAGAAACGTGACTCAATTGCCATCAACTGATGATAAACAAAACAGATCATGAACTTCCAGAAAAACTTCATAAAAAGAGAGTGCAAGAAGACATTCAAACAGTATGATTTGGAACTCTGTTTATGCAACAAATAATTAACAAGAAGTAAAGAAGAAAGGTGAACAGAGAACAAAATGATAAGTGATTGCCTATTCTGGGCATTAGATGCAAAACAGAGTGGCACTGTCTTCAGGCTGACCTTGATGTTGCTGCCACTTCAAAGCCTGTCCAATCAATGCCATTAACCGTGATGGTGGCACCACAGAAACTTCAGCCGCTAAAGCTAAAAATAACCAAAAAAAATTCAGAAGGAAATAATTTCCATATTAAATATCTACACCTTCAATTCAATTACCATGAAAGTGTGGCCCACATTACCTATCATGCAAAATGATGGAGAATGGCATATGGCAACAAGAACAAAATTATTAAATTTAGTTATACCTATGTTGGGGCTTATGATAGCTGTTTTTTACCTTTTCTTCAAGAAGTCTAGTTTTCATTACGGCATCTTTACATTTTAAACCCTTTATTATGCAAGTTATTATTTAGAATGTTTTTAGATTTTATTTCACTCAGCACAAGCTAGGAAGTTGGCAAGTAGAACTGAGTGGGAATTATTGAACTTTATTGCCAAGTATTGAAGCCAATTTTAAGGAAGGAACTGAAATATGTGTTTCATTGCGCAATGACCGAATAAATGAGTTGACGAATCCAAGTCACTCTTTCTAATCCTCAACTAAATTCATCTAGTTCTCACCCCAATTCTTTGAATTTCTCCAAATCCTTCGTCCGATCCATGCAATTAATATGCACGAAATAGCACAACTATTGGGAAATATCATAAAATATCACAAAACACTGGGAGATTCCAACTACTTTGTTCTAAAAATAACAAGATAAATCCTATATTAAAAAAAAAACCCTCATGCAAGGGCTTCTTTTTAATCAAAAGAAAAAAGAGTCTACTAAGGCCACAGATACAACTTCCATGAATCAAACGGAAAAAAAAAACACTTGAGTCCTATACATGGATAACAATATCAATATCGAACATATTGAAAAAGAGCATTGATATAGGATATATCATAAATAAAAAACATTTTGAGAATTGTAAACTAACAAATAAATATCGGCCGATATAACAACCTGTTGCGTCCTCGGATCCTGGTTTCAATATGGATGAGGACTCGAAAGTAGAACACAAATACATAGTTTGAGTAGAAGGAAGAGAGAGAGAGGATAACACGTGGAGTTTTTACGTGAAAAGCCTTCTTCTAAATATGAGGGAAAAACCACAGGATATCTGAGTCCAAAAATGATTCCACTATTCAAGTATTTGTGTACAAATGGAGGAGAGCAAAGTGTACGGGGAATCCCAAGAATCACTCCTATAAACACAAGTGCTCTCTCAGTTGGAAGTGTAAGTAGCATGTTTTCCTTCTCTCTATAAGAGTAAATGCTAGTGAAGTAAATTCGGGGGGTCCCTTGTTTGGTACACAATGAAGGCTTATATAGTGGTTGAGTCTTCTTACATGGAGCTGCCACGTGAAGGTGACACGGGCAGAGAAGCCCATCACCAACTCTACAAATCCCTTTTGCCGTGTCAAAAAGATTGCGTGTACGTGGACTGGCTCTGTGAGACGTTATTTCAGCAGTGATCACACCTGCTCTGTAGGCCATCATTCCCTGTGGAGATCGCGTATTGCAGAGATCGCGTATACCTTTGTAAAAGTCAACAATCTCAGCCGGCGTTCTCGGTCGTCCTGAACTTCCTTTCTGCGCTTGTGTCGTTGGAGGCTTCTCAGAGTCCGCGTCCTTGATGAACGCTTTGGGCTCCCTCGAGTCTGCAGGCTTTTAGCACCAAGTGTCTTCGTCTTCATCAGGGTCTTTAGTCTCTGTCACGTTCGCGGACATTTAGCGACAAATGTCCTCAGGCTTCAACTGAAGACTCACATAGCACTGAGTCTTCGGGCTCTTAGAGCCATATCTTCTGTGCCATGTCCTCGACGTTTTACTGGTGCCTTTGGTTACTTATGAAGTCCTCGAGCTTCCAAAGCTAAGCCAACCTCTCAGACCAATTCATCTCTTTGGGCTTCGTGGGTTGTGGAACTAAGTCCTTAGGCCCCTTGCGCTGATTTAGCCTCTTAGGACGCGGACCCAATTGGCCAAAACGGTTTCCTTGATTGGGCCCTGGGTATCAACTACCCATCACTAGCCCCCCATGCCAAGAGGTTCAAGAATCTCAACCTTTCGCATGTGCGACTCTGGAATTGACCTGATCTTTCAGAACGTCCCTTCTTGTCCGCAACTCAATGCTTCAATTTCCAAAAGCAATCTTTCCAAGTGTCCACAGACTTTTCCTGAATGACTCAGCCAGGGTCCTTCTAATGAAATGATCATGCTTAATGACTAAGGAAATCACGCGAGGACATTGCTGGAACCAATGATCTGCACGGGTGTTGTCCGCGGACTTTCATCTAGGGTCCAAGGTGTTGCGTTGTGCCGCCATTTAGCGCATTAAAAGCGCACCATCATGGCGCATTAAATGTGCATTAATTGCTGCCTTAGGAAGGGAAAGACCATCATTGCCAGCTTCCTGTGGGGAATTTATGCGTGGCAGGGCATTTAATGATGCGTGCCTTTTAAATTTATTCGTGCCTTCAAAATTTCCAAGAGCTCAAAATTTTTCTACAACTTCCACGCTTTCTCTGGCAATTTCTTCCTCCTCCTCCTTTGATTTCTCAGGCATCTTAATGGCTCCTAGAATAAAAGACTTTGCTTCCTCACTAACTTTAGCTAATCTTGAAGCCACTCGAGCACGGTATAGGATTCCAAGCTCGATGGGCATAGTGGTTCCTGACGCCCACGAGAGGACTTGCAGTCCTCCTGACGGTTTATTACCGTCTACGAAGTCCACCTTAAAGGTGGTCTTCGATATCCATGCCCTTAGAGTTTTTCGAATTGATGAGGGATCTCCAAGTCCCTATGGCCAGATTTCAACCTAACACCGTTAGGTATCTGGTCTCACTTTGTGTCTTCGCTGATTGCCACCATAAGATCTTTGATGCTGTGGCCTTGAAGGACATTCTGAGATTTAGCCACGGGCAGGATTGGATCGTAATCACTCCTCGCCCTGAGTTCCTTGCCATCAGCAGTGGAAACCTTGATTCCACTAAGAGGTAGAAGGACAAATTCTTTTTCCTTGGTATGCACGAGAATTGAGCCATCCCCAATGAGTGGGGTAACGTGGACTCTACATTTTGCAAGGACATCACGCCCGAGGAAAGGGCTACTGCGAAGGACTTTACGAACTTGCTGCTGGCCAACCTTAGTTCTTTTAATGAAAATAAGAAGAATAGGTGGCTAAGGTCTGAGTCCATAGAGAAGGCCAAGTGGGAGCCTCAATCCGAGGACTCTAGCGCCCCTTCTGCTCCCTCGAAAAAAAAGAAGAGCAGAGCTTTGAGGATTGAGCAGCCGTCCGAGCGGACAAAAGAGAGCCGTCAGACAGAGACTTTGGAGCATCCCACAGTGATCATTGAGTATCCTTCCTCTTCCGATGATGACTCTTATTGAGCGGCTAATAAGGAAGAAGAGGCCCGTCTGAGGAGCTGAAGGCACTGGGCCATTAGTTGTTTAGGAGCCTGTGAAGCAACCCTCCGAGGTCGTAGGCCTGTCCGCAGAATCTTCTGTTGCCGGTCCTCCTCTTTATGAGCCCGTGCCTGATATTCCTACCGTTTTCACTAGAGAGGCCTCAGATTGGATTGACAACCCATCTGAGGACATTATCGAGCGTCAGGCAGAGGAGGAGATTGAGGCGACTCAGACCGAGAAAGCAGTGATGATTACTCTGACAATTGCTAAGACTGCTGAGGCCGAGGAAAGCTTGGCCACGGAGTTTCCCACTAACGAGACTGCTGAACTCCCTGGCTTGTAATCCAAGTCTGCAATCCAATTGAGCTCCCGCCCGAGGTCCAGGACGAAGCCCTAGTCGAGGACATTGCCAGGACTTCACATGTTGTGGAAGCGGAGTCTGGGGTTGCGGACCATCTTATAGCGGCCGAGCCCCCAGCCGTTGGTCTTATTGAAGTTATCCCTGCGACTGAGGCAAGGGTTGAGGTTTCTATGGTGCAGGAGGCCGCTGCAACTGGGCCAGTTGAGTCCAAGGCCCCCAGAGAGGAGAGTTCAACTAGGAGCTCTCTCGTCTCAAAGGTAATCCTCTACTCTCTTTCAAGCTTTTTGTTCATTTCCTTCTGTTCCTAAATGACACCTTTTTTTTGCAACTTCATGAGCTGGCTGGTAGTCTTAGTTTGATCATTGACGACGCCGCCCAAACCTGCACAGAGCTGGAGACTCTCAGGGCCTTAGAGGAACGCACCAAAAGTCTTGAGCTCGAACTTGTCGAAGCCAAGAGTAGAATTTCTTATTTTGAGGATTTGCTGAGGGTCGAAGAGCAGCTGCACGCCTCCATTGTTGAATCTCTGAGGGCTCAGGAGCAATTGAACGCCTCTCTCCGAGACAGGAATCTCCGGTTGGAGGGAGAGCTCATGACCATGCTGAAACCCGAGGACATCGGACCAGCTCTGAAGCGCAAGTACTGGGACGCCATCAAGATGTGTCGTTGCATCATGAAGATTTTGGTCCCGAGGTTCCCTACTGGTGTGTTCGATCCAAGGAAAGCCAGTGCTCAACGCAAGAATGACCTGGTCGGCCTCCTAGTGCGAAGTAGGACTCCAAACCCTTCCCAGCCAGGGCCCTCCAGTCAGCCTAAATCTTCCAGGCAGCCAGGGTCGTAGGACTAGCCAGGGGCTTTGGGATAATTTTGTATATTTTCCTTTGCTGTATATCCGTGTTGTACATAATATACATATATGAATGAAATCCACATTTTTCTTTATAGTGCAATCTCTTTTAATTTTACTTAGATCGCTCTTATGTTTGGTTCTTTGTTGGACTTGTGCCCTAAGAAAAAATCTTCTTTTATGAGCTATGCGTCCGAATCTTTTGACCATTGTTGACTGAAGATGCTACCTTTAAGGTCTTTGTATACTTGCTGTTATTTAAGCCCCCTAAGTTTTTAAATTCAGCCTCTTGTGGGCTGCTTGGCATCGTTGCCAAGTTTTCGAGTACAACCTCTTAATGGGCCGCTTGGACTTGGCCGAGTTTTTGAGTATGACCTCTTAATGGGCCGCTCAAACTTGGCCAAGTTTTTGAATATGACCTCTTAATAGGCCACTCGAACTTGGCCGAGTTTTTAGGCAAGTGGAAGGAATCCTTTCGCTTGACTTAGGGGCAGCCTAGGTATTATAGATTAATGAGATGATATGCAAACACTCGGAATGAACGCAAAACAGTTGAGCAAATAAGAATTTTACTTCATTAATAAAAAATATATTACAAGCATATCAAATGATGTATGTAATCGACTATACCTGTGTGCTATGTACATTTACTGGCAGTATTTCTTGAAGTGAGCTATGTTCCACGTCTATGTTCCACGTCTGTGGGACTAGCCTTCCCTCCTGGGTGCATAGCTTATACCCCATTTCTGAGGATGGCTGAAATCAGGAACGATCCCTCCAAGTTTGGGGAAAGTTTGTTCCAACCGGTATTTTTGCCGGTGGCCTCAATACTTCTCAGCACTAAGTCTCATACTTCAAACTGGCGCGCTTTTACACTCTTATTGTAATACCGAGCAACCCTCTACTGGTACGCCGCTATGGGCAGCCCAATTTTCACTAGCACGACTGCCTCGACCCCATAACATATACTAAAAGGAGTTTTACATGTCGGCTCCGTTTGTGTTGTCCTGTATAACCACAGAACAGATGACAGGTCGTGGACCCATGATCTCCTAACATGCTCCAGCTTCGTCTTTAGTCCGTACAGTATTGTGCAATTCGTGACCTCCACTTGGCCATTGCACTGCAGGTACGCGACTAATGTATGCATCAGTCTTATTTTAAGGTTAGTGCAGTACCTAGTGAATCTCTTTCCAGAGAATTGGGTTCCATTATCAGTCACAATGCATTCTAAAATTCCGAACCTGCACATAATATTTTGTCTAACAAAGTCTGTCGCGTTCTGCTTAGTTATGCTAATGGTGTGGCCTCAACACATTTGGTAAAGTAGTCGATTCCGACGATCAAGAATTTCCTCTGTCCGGACGCCGTTGGCAGTGGTTCAAGTATGTCCAACCCCCATTGCGCAAATGGCCATGGTGACTTTAGAGCTCTTAGTTCTGCATGCAGCTGGTGAGTAAGATTGCCATGGACTTAATAGTTTTCGCATTTTCGTACAAAGTCTATGACGTCAAATTTCATGGTTGGCCAATAGTATCCTTGTCTCATCAGTTTGAAGGCGAGGTTCCTACAGCCAATGTGGGATTCACAAATTCCAAGGTGCACTTCTCCAATGGCGTAATCTGCCTCTTCAGAAGTGAGGCACTGTAGATAGGGGACAGAGAATCCTCGTCGAAACAACTAACCGTCCATGATTGTGTACCACCCTGCCGTCTTCTTCACCTTCTTGGCTTCCTCTATGTTTTCAGATAATGTCCCATCAGACAAGTACCTTAAATAGGGGGTCATCCAATTGTTGGAGTCTGCATCACAAATGGGTCGGAATCTTCCACGCTGGGTTTGTCGAGGACCTCGCGCATTCCTCGGGCATATTGCTCTAGGTCTCCCGAGGCTGCTACTGTCGCGAGCTGGTTCGCTTTTCCGTTCTTTTCTCATAAGATGTGGACAATTTCTACCTTCCCAAAAGCCGAGACTAGTCCGCAGACTTTTGAGAGGTATTTAGACAGTTGTGGGTTGTTTGCTTCAAAATTTTCTTGGACCTGATTGACAACTAACTCGGAGTCACTGTAGACAACCAGATCCTTGGCCGAGCACTCCCTTGCTAACCATAGTCCCACAAGTAAGGCTTTGTACTCTGCGGCGTTGTTGGTCGCTGAGAGCCCGAGGACCATCGAATACTTTATCTCTGATCCCTCGGGAGTTCTTAGCACAACGCCAGCACCACAACCATCCTTCATGGAAGAGCCATCCACATGCAAAGTCTATACTGTTAGGCTGTGTGAGTCTTTTGCATCATAAGTGTCCGAGGCCTCCGGAGTTGAGGTCGTGGTTTTGAGAATAAAGTCTGCCAAGGCCTAACCTTTTAAGGCCGGCCTCGGACGAAACTCTATATCAAACTCTCCCAACTCAATGGCCCACTTGACTAACCGTCCCGACGTTTTTGTCTTCTACAGAATCGTTCTCAATGGCTAGTCGGTCAAGACGATCACTTTGTGTGCTTGGAAATATGGTCTCATTTTCTGAACAGAATACACAAGTGCCAAAGCCACCTTTTCTGCATGAGAATACCTTATCTTAGCGTCAGTCAGGATCTTGTTGATGTAAAATACAGGTTGTTTCCTGTCACATTGCTACCGAATCAAGGCTGAGCTCAAAGATGTCTCGGACACAGTAAGGTACAAGTACAACTCCTCACCTGGTTGGGAAAAAGTTAACAGAGGGGGGGTTCAAAGGTACCCCTTGAGTCCTTGGAAAGCTTCTTTGCAGTTAGCCGTCCATTAAAACCGTTAGTCTTCGTCCCTCCTATGGCCTTGAAAAATGGTAGATACTTCTTGGCCGACTTAGCCAAGAAGCGAGACAACGCTACCAACCTTCCAGTGAACTTCTGGACCTCCTTCACTGTCCGAGGGGACTTCATATCAAGGATGGCCTTGATCTTTTTTGTGGTTTGCCTCGATCCCCTGGCGTGAAACAATGTAACCCAAGAACTTCCCCGATGTCACTCCGAATGTACACTTGGCTGGGTTGAACTTCATCTAGTGAGTTTTTAAGACACTGAAGGTCTCGTCTAGATCTTGGATGTGGTAGTCTGTTATTCTGCTTTTGACAAGCATGTCGTCTATATAGACCTCCACATTCCTCCCGATTTGGTTTTTGAACATTTTATTTACAAGCATTTGGTAAGTGGCACCAGCACTCTTGAGGACGAAGGGCAGGACTTTGTAACAGTACGTCCCTTGATCCGTCATGAACGATGTGCGCTCCTTGTCATCGGGGCTCATCCTTATTTGGTTGTAACCCGAGTACGCGTCCATGAAGTTTAGGAGCTCATATCCGAACGTCGAGTCTACAAGTGAATCGATCATTGAAAGTGGGAATCTGTAAAGTCCATGCACATCCTCCACTTCCCGTTATTCTTCTTGACCATCATGACGTTGGACAGCCAATCTGAATATTACATCTCTCGTATGAATCCAGCATCCAGGAGTTTCTTTACTTCTTCCCGGACAGCCACCAGTTTTTTCACGGAATAATTTTTTCTCCTTTTCCAGGCAGGCTTGTAATTGAATATCCATTTTGGATTATGCGTGATATATTTGTGAGATAATTTTATCGACTTTTTAAATTTTAGATCATGTCATTATCTAACATATTACTTTGATGTATATCTATATATGAAAGTTATATATACCTTATTGTTGCATTTCAGATTCGTGGTTTTCAAGCAACACGAATGTTTGAGATCTATAGTCGCGGAAAGAGAGAGATTAAGACCGAATTTTTACGTAGAAAGCCTCCTCTTAAATGGGGAGAAAAAATTACGAAATTCTGGGCCTTTAGAAATGCTTCACTATTTAGATAGAAGTCTTTACAAAATACAAGTATTTAGGGTGGATCCCTTTCTTATCTCTTGTTTTGTATTTCTTTCCTAGGGGATCTTGCTCGCTGGGAGGCTTTACCACTCTCGTTGGGTGACTAAGATCTATGCCTAATTTATAGACTATTACTCCAGTCGGTATCCCTAGCATGTTGCTCGTTGTCCAGGCAAAGACATCAAAATTTTTCCGTAGGAAGCAGATGAGCAGGTCTCGAAAAGGCCGAGGTAGCAAACTTCCTATTTGGATGGTCTTTTCAAGATCGCTGGGATTCAAAGGGACTCGGTCGATTGCGTCTCCAGACTCGGCCAACTGTAATGTCACTTCGTCGCAAAAGTCCAGGTTTTCAATGGGCTGAGGAAGAGGTGTTTGTATGATTTGGGACAGATAGCTTGTCTGTCCCGCAGCTTGATCTTCGAGGACTTCCCCAATCCCGTACGGCATGGGGAACTTCAATTTCAAATGCGGGAATGAGGTTACGGCTCTAAAAGCAACAAGGTAAGGACATCCGAGGACAGCGTTGCAAATGGATGGGAGGTCTACTACCAAGAACGAAAAGGTTTTCATCGCTGTCCTTGGATAGGTCCCCAGCGTGACCTTAAGTTGGATGACTCCCTGTATCGGCACTAGCTCATTGATCAATCCGTAGAGGAGTCCTTCTGTAGCCATCATTTGACTTCTCTTGAGTCCTAATTTAAAAAGGGCATCAAAGTAAAGCAAAAACCTGAAACTTCCATTATCAATGAACACTCGTTTTATCTGATAGTCCAATACTCCATCAAAAATGAATGTAGTTACAACCAGAGGGTCAGAATGGGGAATGTTACATAGGTCATATCTTCGTTACTAAAACTAATAACCACATCCCTACCATAAGCTTCTTCGATCGTGCCGCTAGATCCTCCCAAGTGTCTCATCCGACCGGGTGAGTCGATATCATGTTCATGACTCCCGTGGCCACTCGATTCCTCGGATGGTCAGCCTCACCATTTCCTGCTATTCCAGAAATTTGTCCAGGTCTTTGCAGAAAACGGTTGAGGTGACCTCTCTTGATCAGCTATTTGATCTCTCTCTGCAACGTCTTGCAGTCCTCGGTACCATGACCCCCATAGCGATGGTAGTGGCAGTATTTGGACTAGTCACCACCTTCGGGATTCATTAGCACATTGGGCCACTTCAAGAATTTTTCATCCCGAATCTATATTAGGATATTGGTACGCGAGTCGTTCAAGGGGGTCAGGTTTAAGGGCCTATATTCCCGATGAACAGTCTACTCGGACCTTGCTGCTTCTTGGGTGTCCGGGAGCCTTGTCGATCTTCGTGTTTCTTTTTTCCCTCTACTATCTTCGAGGGGAAGCTTTCCATCTGGATGGGCTTTTTCGCATCGTTGGCTTCTTCAGCCACTATGTACACTCGTGCCACGGCCTCAGCCTCTACGAAGGTCTAGGGCCCTTTGTGGATGAGGTGTTTGAAGAAAGCTCCTCCTTCCGGCGCAGATAGGAAGGTGTTAAGCTTCACCCCATCTGCCAGCTTGGAATCTGTTGGGCCTCTGCAATGAATCAGGCCAGAAACCCTCTGAAACTCTCCCTCGCCCCTTACTTCACACGAGTAAGGTGCCAGGGCTACTTCTCAATCCTCCTGCTGGAGGCAAACTATGAGAGGAAACTGCTTGCTAGCTCATTGAACAATCGAATGGAATTTGCAGGCAGTCCGCAGAACCATATCCTCGGGTTTGGAGACATCAGGGAATTTAGTCTCTATCACGTCTGCGGACGTTTGGCGACAAATGTCCTCGGGTTTCAACTAAGGACTCACGTAGCATTGAGTCATCAAGCTCCTAGAGCCATATCCTTTGTGCCATGTCTTCAGGGTTTTACTGGAATCATTAGTCTCTTACGGAGTCCTGGAGCTTCCAAAACTAAGCCAACCTCTCGAACCAATTCAGCTCTTTTGGATTCATGGGTCGTGGACCTAAGTCTTCGAGCCCCTTGCACTGATTTAGCCTATTGGGCCAAATTAGCCTCATAAGCCTCTTGGGATGTGTACTCAATTCGCGAAAACGAGTTCCTTGAATGGGCCCTGAGCATCCACTACCCATCAAAACCAAATATTTGGAATATCTACCGATATTTTGAATATCGACTAATATATCACAATATATTGCCCATACAATGAGATATTGCAATTTCATTGTGGTATAAAAAAATATCGGTATTAAAGGGTTCGGTACCAATATATTGGATATCAACTAATATCTCATTCTATGGTCCTAAATCTTAAATGATATGTGAGTAGATACACAAACCTTTAACAGTTGTTACTCCACTAGGAAGAATATTATTATAGTCAATGGAAAATAGATGTTGGCTACAAAGAAATTCAATGGGTTCTGATTTTGCAGTATCATTATATGGACATTATCTTATTTGTATTTTTGGGATTGTCATGATAGGTCTATTTTTGTAATATTTTAATCATTGATCCTATTTCATCCCCTTCTTCCATATCTCTCCATTGTCCACTTTGTCTTACATCATTTAAGCATGGCAACTCCACTATAGTTGCTGGAAAGAGGGTACTTCACTGCAAGAACCCATGGAGTGTGAAATTGATAGAAGAGTCACATCCACCAACAATGCAGAAGCGCACAGGATCTTGCTCCTTGCTTAGAAAAGTGTCCACAAATGCCTTTTGTCAAATGACAAGTTCCTGCGGAAGTTATGCAACTCTGTATTGCACACCTACGTTGCCTCCATTCTTTACCCACTTACACACCTAAGAAAAATGCTGACCCACTTAATGTTAAAACTAGCTAGTGAAGGAAACTAGGATCTTAATCATGGCAGTCCTTTAAATGAATAAATTAACCAAAAGGTCAAAATATCCGTCTCCTAAAACACTTGTGACCTGAAGTGTCATCAAACAAGACCAAGATGCTGTGACCCGTAGATAAATTGGTTGGGCTCGATTAAAAAACCAAACAAGCTAGTAAACCATGCAAACACGTGACCGCATGGTTGAACCAGACAAACCACTCAACTGAACCTCATTTACTTAATTTTTATTTTTTATTTTTTATTTTTTTTCAATTTTCAGATACACTTAGAACGATATTGTGCATTTTAATTTAAACAAAAAAAAGGGTCTATTCATCCATTGACTCAATGCTTGGACTGTAAATTACCATCTTGGAAATTCAATGTTTAGTTTAATTATGATAACAGCCAAAGTTCACCGTGACACATTGAAGGATGAGGTTGCATTTATATGACTCTCCTCCAAGCTTGAAATGCAAGATATCATACTCTGAGAACAAGCTTAAGTAGTAGAGAAGAAAATAAAACAGCAACAACCTTGGGCAATCAGAGCACGGCGTTTTTCCTTTGTAGAATCTTGATAAGCCTGTCCAAAAGTTGTCAATAAATTAAAAGAAGGGGAAGACTCTCTGAAACTATACAGCTGTGCATTCAGTAGCAAATTCTTATTTCAGCAGGAACAATATTTCACTCACGTAGCAACATATGTTAGTGTCAGTTCACTCAACCAACTTGAGCAATTTAAATAATGAAATCATGTACACAAAGGTCCACCCCCTCCAAAGCTCTATTTTTCCTCTCCCTTGAGAGAGGGGGGGGGGAGGATATAGGAGGAACTTACGTTATTTGTTATCCACATCATTCACCACCCCACTACTCTCCCATAAAGTGTACAGCCATGCATTCTGAAGTGGTCTCCAGGTAAAGAAACCAACCCCTAGAGGTAAATTGGCATTCCAAATCACTTTCCATAAACGACTTAGGCAGCCCAATTCACCACACCTTGCCACGAGAGCACCAAGAGCCCCTTTAGTAGTTACACACTCTCTCTCTCTCTCTCTCCAATACAATCATGCACACCAAGTGTGTAGGCAGTTTGGTGAATCCTACATTATCCAATCAAGTCTATTAACAAAATCAGTAACATAGAGATTCCAGATATTCCGACTATAGCTTCACATACACAATGTGTACAATGAAAAGAAATTTCTAAAGGATAGAGACAATAGCCATTTCCCTTGATTAATTTTTGGCATATAGACGTCCCAAATATCTGAAGAAGTGGCTCAAAAAAATAAAACAAAATACCAGCTGATATGTATCAAATTCTGAAACCTTATGCTATAGAACCAACCAACACAACATTCAAACTTTGGTATTTGTTTGTCAGCCAATATGGCCATTACAAAATAGTGTCATCCATTAAATACTGCAATGGCCATTACATAACAGTTCTACAAGGCCTATGGAATTAATGTAACAATACAACCAATGTTGTTACTCACTCTTTATTATGTAGAAAAACGATACATGCCCTACTCTTTATTATGTAGAAATTTGTTAGAAGTCTTTTAAAGGATTTCTATTGTGGCCTTTAAGTCAACCATTACAAATCTAAGCATTAGAATCTATCGAGTAGTCTTTAAAGGAAAGCAATCCATGATGACCGTGACAAATTATGTGATGTATGTGACACCCCACTTATGTGACACCGCATTTGCGACTGAGGCACTATTTTGTTCCAGGCTAAAATAAAAGGGCACCCCTAATCCACTAAAGCTTAGACCCTATTAAATGTGGAAACTACAAGTTTTACAAGTATTCGATACTCTTAAAGAGTTTTGAGTTTAGATGCCACAAACATAAGTCAATGATTCAATGTAAAAATCATCGTCAATATCAAAACAAAAGACAATGCATAAATCAAAATAACACAAATATGGTGACGAATAAAAATCTCAAAAACCAAATAATTCTTGAATAAAACCTTCTCAAGCCAATCAAAACAAATCCACTAATGAAAGTCAATTTACAACTCGGATAATACTAGCTAATTTAATCCTGACTATTGATTCCTACCAAAAAACTCATCTGATTGACTCTTAGCAATGGAACCTTACACCTTTTAGTTTTGTTGAGGACCAACAAAACTCTGAAGGCTAATATGCTAGAACAAATATTTAAGGATAATAGAAGGTTTTGGAAAAGAGAAATCCAACGCAATTTGATTTCACCAACAATATGAGGTTGTCTCCTTCAAAAATCTCCTCTGTTTCCATAGCACTCACTCTTATGCAATATGCAGTCAATGCATACCGCTAAATTAAGAGGAAAAAAATGTATATATAATGTGGTTGAAAAACAGAGTTAAGCACCCATCAGGAAAATGATGCACGTGTGCAAGTCATGCGCATCAGGTACGATTTCTTATCCAAATGGCACATGCACCCATCAGCAAGACTTTCTATTCAATTTGTACATGTTTCCTTCAGACACCATCGAGCTTGAGTACGTGACCTTTTGTACAATCTCCACACATGCATTATTCATGCATTTATTAGGCGTACCTTGTTCTCATGAAGCTTTAACTAAAACACCTGTCACAAAAGAATGAGCCCAAAAAAGCTTCAGACTACAATTGTTTACAGGAAAGGCTTCAAATCTGTCAGCAGCCCACAATCAATTATCCTCAGGAACCTTAAAGAGCTAAGGAGCATAAGAGCTTTCAATATCCCAGAAATAAACTTTTCTTGCAACCATTGCCATCTCTTGTAGCACTAAAGCATCCCAACACTAATAACCATTGACCATATTACAGAGACAGGAATCTTTAGATGCATAGGGTTATTGCATCAATATCAAAGAAAAAACATAACCCAGTCATTGGAAACTTCAGATGTTATACACTGAAAATTACCAGAAAACATGCCCAAATCAGAAAGTCAACCTAAACCCATGAGCTGAATTGAAATGATTATCTCATATGAATTGTCCGATATATGCTAAAATAATCATCACTCTTCACTGCAGACCTTTTCTTAACATAGCTCACATAGCTCTTGCCAACAGAGATCAATTCACGAGATGATATGGTGCTAAACCATCAATGTTTCAATTAAGTAAAACCAAGAGAGATACAACAAGAGCAGAACAGTGAGACAGATGGACAGAGAGAACTTTGATGTCATGAGAAGTAATATTAGACTCTCCTGCTCATGTTTCAGTGAGATAACAAGTGATTTGAGGCTTTTGTCCATATGCTTTGCTTGATGAATTCAAATAATTGCATCAACGAACAAGATATACTGCACACAGTTGGCCATTTCCTTGATCAACAATATTTATCAACAAACAAGCACAAAGGGGTAAAGACTTAACATTCCTACAACTATAGCTACAGTGACATGAAACTCATCTATTCCATATCTCTTGATGATGAAAGAACATATAATTATTATCACACCAGACAAACTCTACTTCTTCAAAGCATTAAAAACTTACCTTTTTATGTAACCAGATAAGCTATACATCATGTTCATGCATAATTAAATGCTGAAGACCAATAACTGTTAAAGCTTCAAGCACTGCAAGCCAAGGACTAATATATGGTGTGTGCTCGTCCACAGATGTTAACACATTCCAGATGAAACTCAATATTGGATACATTAACAAAAAATATTCTGGGAAGTGAAAACTGCAAATGAGAGTAAGTGAAACAATGTTAAAACCTCATGTGGATCAAAATAAGTTCGAACAAGGAGATGCTCCAGTCGCAGGTATCTCTCGGGTTGTTCTTGTTTCATTACACCCATTACTTGAGTTTGCCTGAGAATTGCACGGGCTGTGTCCAACTCCCGAAGTTCAATCATTTCCAAAACAATCTACATAATAAATAATTTTGAAAAGGTTAAAACATGCTTACCATTAGAAAGTCCACATCAAACAAAATAGATGATGTAATTTAGAGGCCTTCAATCATGAAGTCAAAAGAAAATCACCATTGCAGCGTCAATATAGTTATACATCCAGTACATATCTTTTATAAATTCAGAATGACAATGATGCTTGTGAGCTGAACAGTCTTTCATGAATGTAGAATAAGACCATGATGATTTCCAAAGTAATTATAGGTCACCTAGAACTTTCAAATCAAGTAAAAGAACATTAAACAGAGCATTTGTGACCATGTGATAAACTTAAAGAGTCCATTACAAAAAATAATAATCCAAAAGCCCTACATCAATAATGCTTTGTTCGATCAGGGAAAAACATTTCTCCAATTTTCCTTAATTTCACATAACATAAGAATGGAAAATCTCAAAAGAAGGAAATGCTTTCTTTTTCAATTGGAAGGATTTTCAAATCCCACCATCATCACTGTCACTAACACCAAGACAAATTGCCACCACCACACCATTACTAACACTGCTACGCCTACGTCATCTTACCACTAGCACCATTACTCCCTACGATCACCAACACTACCACGACGCAACCCCAGAACTACCATCACCACCACTCCATCACCACCACTTTTTCAACATACAAAATCATAGAAGTAATAGTTTCAGCATATATATATATATATATGATCCTTCTACCAAATGTAGACAGAGATTACTGCACCCCTCTGAAAATATTTCTCAATCAAAAATGTTCAAATCTAAGAAAACGAAGCCAAAGAGCATAATACCTGCTCGTATAAATCTTCGAGTTTCTTCCTAGGAAGCTTTAGCTGAGCAACTTGAGGCAATATAGCATCCCACCTTCCACTGTTAATATCTGCGACAAATGTCTCATGACTGTCTACCGTATTCAAAGACACCTGACACTCATTCTGTAAGGTCTGAAACGTTTGATGTAACGAATTCTCTTTGCAAAACTGGAGCACTATCTTAATCACACTGCATAAACCAAAAATAACAAATAAGACGCAACATTCATCAGAATTGCACTTATTCCCAGATTTCGATATTTTTCCTCCTATAATAGAAGTTTCAAGTGTAAATTATCACTAAAAACACATTTTTAAGTTAAATTTACCAATGTCGACATAAAAACAAAACAGATGAAAATTTAAAAAAAAAAAATCCATCAGGAAGAAGCAAGTGGGTAAACCATAAAAGTTCTTACTCTCTGGCTTCAATTTCAAGAGTAGACATCGGTGCCCTCCGCGAGGTGGAGAAACGGAGGGAGGAAAGAGGTAAATGGAGCGAGAGCGAGAGAGCGCCAAATTAGGGCTTTGGAGTCGAGTCTAGTAAAAACTGTGGTGACGACGGTAAACTCGCGGGGTG
>JAODPA010088453.1:0-24246 GCA_025585075.1 Nepenthes mirabilis | reverse complement strand
TGTTTTAGTACTAATTTTATATCATTTAAAACATATGCCATACCTACCATAGTTTAAATTCTATAATACCACATATGTGATGTCAAAAAGCTCATAATAGCAATAAAAATCTAAATACAGAACATTCAATTTAAGTAGTTTTAGAAAAGTGGATGGTGGGAATTAATTGCCTATGCTCAAATTACAATACATTATCACATAAAAAATAAACCAACAACATATTTAAGTAGAACTAAAATAATACAATTTTGCACAAAATAAAAAAAATAAAAAAATTACATCATTTAAAATTGTAACTGAGATGAAAATTAATACTTTAGAAAATTGGAACACAATTTAAAAAATGTCTTTACAATTTGGAATTAATGATCCCATCTCCTTTCACGTACTTTCTTTTCACTTAGTTTACTTTGACTCATTTTGCTAACATAGGCTTAGTTTTTTAGATTTATCCCCAAATTAAAGAAAAATTAAAGGGCAATTCCCCGCGAACTCGGGATCGATAATTGATCTAATTTTATAATTACAGAATAAAATTATCCAATTTAAACATAATAATACAAATATCAAACTTGATAACATAAGATATCTTTACTAATATGGCCGATTACTACCTCCTCAGAGGGTGGCAAAAGTATTCCCCAAAAAATAAAAGAAAAGAAAAAGGTCCCATGAAGCACATCTGGGCAGCCCATGCGTCTTGTGATGAGTGGCAATGAAAGAAGCTACCGGCATACCAAATCAGCGCACCGCATTTTTGCAGAATCCACCGATTGTTCTCTACATTCACCAACACTAAGAGTTTGCCGAGCTCCGAGCATCCCTGAGGCCCTAAGGAACAGGTGCACATAGGGGAAACACGCGTACAATGTTAGTCTGAAATCGACAAGTAGATTTGGTCGGATAGAGGAAGGCAGCATGGCACACTAACCAGTTGCTTAAATGATGACCTTATCCCAACTTTCTTTGCCACCTCTCCATCCGGTTTGGCACGATCCAGAGCCTGGGGAATGATTTATGACCCGTCTATGCAAAATCAGTATCCATCACAATTCACAAGCTAAACAGGATAACCCAGTGTACGAGACTTCTTACGTTGGCAGGCAATGAGAAAAGTCATCGAATGTACGCAATGTAACCTTGCATTGCGAGAAGACCGTTTCCATGGCAAAAAAAACTGTGACGTGCCGATCACAATAAAACAACTTTAACGTTACACTACTGACTTACCCTCACTATCCGCCACAAGCTAATTGTGGATTTC
Source organism: Nepenthes mirabilis (assembly GCA_025585075.1). Lineage (NCBI taxonomy): Eukaryota > Viridiplantae > Streptophyta > Magnoliopsida > Caryophyllales > Nepenthaceae > Nepenthes > Nepenthes mirabilis. The sequence continues at coordinate 22,982 of JAODPA010088453.1, read as the reverse complement.
TATAAGCCCTTTGTTTGGGAATTCCACTATCTCATCCTAATCGGATGGCAGAACAAACACACCAGTGTGTACGTACTACAGAAGAGAATATTGGCATCTCAAAAATGACCTTAACTACTACATTAGTAAGGTTTCTGCTTGTGTTGGCTTATATCTTAATTTACATTGGCATTAATTAAGTACATCAACAATTCCTTTCACCTCATTGGCTAGGATGATGTGCTTAAAGAAATGCAGATGCGGCATTCTTCAGACTCGTTCACACAATGGCATCCAAGGATCTTAAGATAGACGTAGATTCAAACTACTCAGCTGCATCTGTCTTCAGTTTCAAAAGATTTTCTAGTTTCAGATTCTAGAGTTATAATTGTTTTCTGAAGTTCTAGCAGAATTCTTCAACAGGAGCATGTGAAACAGCCTGGTGCAAATTCAAGCAATAGAGCCGTTTCCCATGCAACATAAAATTTCTGTACACAAGAAATTGACCAAATGGACAAACAGAACCTGAAGCCCAACCATCAAATGGCTGCCGTGTGGAAGCCTTATGTAAGCTTGGTGAATAAAAATCAGTAGGAGAAGCTAGAATTAAAATTCCTCCAACTACCGTATACCAGTAAAGTACTAAACCTGAAACATCCTCTGATGGTGCAAACCCCAGTCTGGTGGTGCTTCCACATCCGTATGCCACATACTAATCGTCCAAGCATCTACTGTAGAGACACAGAAATCTACAAGGAGGGCCACCCACCTACCAGTGCATAATAAGAAGACCCCTCAACGGTTTAACCCTCTCTCCAATGCAGATGAAAGACCCCAAAAGCACCATTGTAGACAACCCAGGCCCTTCCTCAATATCATCACACATTGTTAATAAACCCCCACATGACCAAAAGAAAACCCCAAAATAGGGGCGAGGAAAAAACATAAAACGTGGCATAAACAGTGCAGAACACAATAATACATATATATTGTAAATTCTGAATGGAGATCCATCTTCCCCAGAATAAGTTGTGGGGTCTCCATATGGATTAAAAAAAAAATCAAAAGGAAGTTGGAAAAGGTGGAAAAGCACATTAGTTAGTCTGACGGGTAGGGGAAGGCACACTCAGTCAACAGACTTCCAGGTGTTGAATCTTATGCAGCAAACAACAGACCCAACTTAAGTGATTGTTTCGGCATCAGAAATCAATAATGCCTTTTACGGTCCAGGCTTTCGTAAACTCGGGTGCTTGGATCAAAGTCAACATGAAGAAAACATCATTTGTAAACACGCTAATAATTGTAAGCTACAGGGAAATGAAGCAGGGAATGGATGATTATCATAAGAAATTGTAATAGATTGCTATTTTCTCCTAGTAGGCATCCTCAGACACAACTCTTACAATGAAGACTCTTCAGAAGAGGGGGTGACATTACGGGACAAAAAAGACAGCTGAATCTGGTGAATGTTGTCTTTTTCAGTAACAATGGCTAAGGAATTATATTCACAAAGTGCTTGGGCAATCCAATGGTTTCAAGCAAAATGTCTCATAGACAAGTTATAAGCTTGTGAATGGTTTGTGATGATCAAATCAGGTGAAAGACAGTGAAAGATTCCTTGTATGAAAAGAGAACAAGTGCACCTTCCAGAATGATCCTCCTCCCATAGTCTTTCTTGGGCCTGTTTTTAACATGATGGGCCCACTTTACTAAAAGAACCAGACATCAACATGGTAGTTCCTCGTTCGATGAGTTGTTGATTACTTTTCTCTGACACTTGGATCATAGTTCAAGTCCAGCCAATTTATAAGATCAGTACTGTGGATACATGCCATTTGTTTTCCAAGTGGCATAAATATAATACATCACAACCATGATACTGTGGATAAACTAACTATGATTGAACAACTCAGTATTAATATATAGGCAAAGATAACCCAGAAAGAGTGACAACAATACCTCAATTAGGGATTCCACACGACGTCTCATTCGAGTGTGCATGAATCCTTCAGAGCACTGTCGAGAGATTCGTGTAAGGATATTGCAGTGTAATAGGCATTACATATATACGTGCTTAAACACAAATTAGGCCTAGGTTAAAATAAAAAAATTCAGATATGATTAACAAAAAGACTGGGGTGGGGTCATCATGAGAAATAACCTTAGATTAGCACCTTGTTCATTTAAAAACACAAAGAGGACTTCATATAATTCATATCATCATCCCAACATGATTAAAAGTGCAAACTGCAAACAATAACTCAAATCTGAGGGTATCAAAGGGTGAACATTAGGTACAGCATCCACAATGCCAAATGAAATTATCTGGATAAGCTATCATGACTCAATTTGTAATGATTTTGCAATTATTTTCCCTGTGAAATTTATTTCTCAAAGTACTTTGGCACACTAATGTTCATGATGTTTCTGGATTTCACAGCATCTTGTTGCAAGTTCTGAGTTCCTTTTATAGAACAATACTACATGATAAAGATCATGTGTTGGTGATATAGTTAGTAGTGTGGCCTTGTGAGATGTACATTCCCATCACAAGCTTGACTTGGATAGCGGTGTTAGTTAATATTGACAAAAGCATCAACAGGCATTGCTATTAGAACAATAGACATTTGGTGAAAAAAATTCTAGACGTTGAGACATGTAGAACACTATCTTAAAGGTGAAATTGCCCAAACACTTGAATGATATTGGCAATTCTGCCCCTATGATACATCAAAGCTACCAAATTCTCTTTAAGGAATATGTCAAAAGTATGAATGTTTTGAAAAGAAGAAAGTTGAATTTACATTAGTTGAATAGACACCAGATGGTGAACCCACACGCCTTAGTCCAAACAGACACCCATTAGGGTGGCAGACACCCACTGTGCAACTTATGCCATCTGGTTTTTAAACACAACTTTCTTCTTTTAAACCAATGTAGAACTAAATCCCTTTGTATTACAATCTACTACAACATTTACCATTGTCCTAAATTACTGGTAGGTTTGTACCAAAATAAAAAGTATTTAATCAAAATGAGCTGATTAGAAAGTTATCCACGCAGAAGTAGAATTCTACCAAGTCATGCCATAAATGCATTTATTTTAGATCTATCCATAGTGATAATTGTCATATTATCCAATCAACCCATCACAGCAGAATCTTGCTCCCTGGCAAAGTTGCACTGGCCAACCATCCCAGCTGTATTCCAAATTGTGTTGCATGCAAGCTCAAGCAAGTTTTCAAGAAGACTGATTATTCAAGTTATAAAACCAAAAGACAGTTCAAGACTTTAAATCCAGAGGCCCACAACTATAAACATTATGCTAGAGGTAACAACATATCAATGCTCCACTATGAAGATCAGCCATCTAAAGTGCCTTCTCCAGGAAGATTCAACCGACTAGACCATTATATTTGACTAAAGAAGTTACATGAATGGCACGTTTATAGAAGGCCAACTTTACATGCAACAAATTGGTAGCTTTCAAAGGTCATGCAACATAATGCAATTTTTACAGTGGATAGCCAAAAAACAATTAAAGATAAAGGAAGAAGAATTACATGGAAAACTATTAGTTATTGAGATGAAATAGGACAACTTATGGAGAGGAAAACAATTATTCAGCCAAACTAGATCATTAAATAAGTGGCATCTTACATTTGTATTCTTTGTTGATATATCAAACTTTCACTATAAGGGCCAGCAAAACAGGCAGCATCGTTGTGCCCTAAAAGTAAATGGTGATACCAGGTTGTATCAGAAACAAAGGCAATTGCTAATTGAAGCCCCAACCTCAAATTGTATTCGAGCCGCCAACAGGACTGCCACAAATTTATCATTGTCGCAAAAGAGGAAAGGAGAAACAGCCCGCTGATTTTTCTCACGAGCTGGAAGCTGTAGCACCAAGATGCCCTCCAAAATTGTGAATAACAATTTCAAGTGAGCGTATCACCAACAACAGGAATGAAGGACAAGAGAACTGGAAATCGAGAGGGATGAACAAGATGAAGAACAACAAAGTTGGGACCGAAAGCAGGAATAAAAGAATTGTCAAATTCTAGAGAAATTCACCACTCTGACTTAATCAAAGTTGATTTTTTTGTTTAACTGAATCAAAAAACAAATTGTTGAATCTGAGTCACGGCTGAAAGCAGGGGAATGAAAGAATTCTCAGATTCAAGAGAAATTCTCAACTCCTCAACTCAGTCCAAGTTGAATTTTTCTTTTAATACTTAAACAAAATAAATTGTTGAATCTGAGTCTAAGTAGCAACAAATCACCTCAATTTATAAAAATCTACAAAACCCTATCACATTCCTCCCCATTATTGGAAATCCATTCCCCTTTGCATGATGCATGAATTCCGTCAATGCTCCTTGTATTTTGCATCTGTTTGTTTCTGGAATTTCATCTGATTCATGTCCCCGAGAGTATTTTCACCAGTATTCACGCATCAGGTCCTTCCCCTGTTTGCACTGGGCTGCTTCTGGCCAGATTCAAGTTCTCCCGTTTTCCTTATGGCTGCATTTGGCTGGTTTTATTTTTCCATAAGGCCACATTTGAATGGTTTTATTTTGCTTCTTTTTTTTGGCTGGTCCTCCTGGATCATTCTCCCTTGCTTGGAGAGAATTTGTCCTCAAGTCAGAGTCCGGAATTTCACCATGTTAAGGAACAAAGCCAGCAAAATTAAATGTCGAACATACTTCCTTAAATTCACCTTCCCTTGGATGTTAGTCAGTTTACCTTTGGAGTTCCTCATGCAATTTAGGACTCATATGTAGGCTAGTTAGGATGGGATAACTGCTTCAGGAAGGAAATCAACGCAATGATGTATGCTTTTCATGGGAAGAAGCCCAGAAGATAATTCCTCCAAAAACTCTCAAATTATAGTTTGAATAACAGTATGATGTTCAATTCCTTCTTCCTCCTCGATCACATTTAGAGCGCATGCCATGAGATTGGCTTCAATTATTAGCTCTTCAGCGATCACATTACTTCTTTTCTCTACCTTTGAAATGAGACATCTCTCTCTTAAGATGAGCTAGGACTATCTTGATTCCATCTTTCTGAAAATGCAAGTGTTGGAACATCCATTATTGGATCATCCTCCTACCAAACTGCCAAGGCCGCCCAAGAAGAATGCATCACTGAATCCATAGGAATCACATCAGAGAATACGATGCCAGTATAATTCTTCTTGATGGAAAGTTGAACCAAAAAAGTGTTATCTACCACCACCTCACTTCATTCTCTTAACCAAAGAGCTTGTTCAGCCACAGATGGGCCTCAATGTTTACTTCAATTTGCACCATGGTAGTAGAGACCACATTTGTACAACTTCCTCCATCAATAATGAGGTTTATCTTGCCAAAAGAAGTACACCTGGTGCAAAAAAATGTTATTTCATTGCCAATCAGTGATTTCCCTTGAAGGAATCCACTATCCAGTGTTCAAGCTGCACCAAACTACAAGTAACTCTCCTTCATCTGCAAAAGTGAGGCTGTCTTTATTTTGAGTTTCTTGTTCTTCTTCTTCAATTAAAGTAATCGCTTGCCAATCTGGACAGTTGGATGTGATATAACCAAGTCCCTGGCACTTGAAATATTGTAGAGCATTACATCCAAATGTTCCGGGTTGAAAAGCTCCCTTGAACATGTCAGGTTCACTACACTTATGAGTGGGGCTTGGTCTAGGGGTATTGCCCCCTTGGTTGAAAGCTACGATCTGAGTGGAAATTTTAAAACCAATACAGAAAGATTTTTTAAATTGCTTCTCCGCCTTGTTTAGCTAATTTACAAACATCAGTAAAGCTCCAGTAAGCTGGAAGTTGGATCTTGTTTTGAATTTCTCATACAAAGTCCTCCTGAGAATTGAGCAATTCTCTATGTTCTTCAGGTTTATTCATCTCACAAAATTAGCATTAATTGCTCAAATTTGCAAGGGTAATCTTCAACTGACAAGTTTCCCTGCTGGAAACCATGAAGCTTGAAAAACATTTCTTTTAGAAAAGTAATTTCCTTTGCAATTCCTTTATCATCATCTCCCATGGAACAATTTTCTCTCATTCCTTCTGTGAATGAGATTGACCCACCAAATTGAGGCGTACTTCATAAGTTTCTGAGCATCTAATTTCACTTTCAATGAATCTTCAATATCTTCACAATCAAAGATGCGCTTGAACTTGCTTGGCAAGTCAATGAATTTGCTGGGTTGCAATTTTCCCTTAAATTATGGGATATTGACTTTCATGATGAAGATATCTCGTCTGTTTCTGTTGCCCCTTCGAGTAGGACAGTTAGTGGATTCATCCTCAACAAACTCATAGCTGCACTCCCTATAAAAAGGATTGACCCCATTTTTGCTGGATAATTTTGAGACGGAATTGGGCGAGCTTCACATAGCTTTAAGCTCTGCTGCAGTTTTTGTGCTCGTCTCCTAAATTTTGCAATCTCAATATTTCTAACATCTCAATCCTGCGGATCAAAAACTTGGTTTCTCTGACTTCGCTTGACTACAAAGGACAACCTGAACTGCTCTTCTATCAAATTGACACCGGACTGTGTCAAAAGAGAGGCAAATGCTGAAGCCCTAAAATGTATTTGAGTCAACAACAAGATCACAACCAATTTAAAATCATTCCCAGACAGAGACAGGGAAACAACCAGCCAATATTTCTCACAAGCCTCAAGCTGTACCACCACCATGTTGCTCTCCAAAGTAATGAACAATTCCTAGTAAGTGTGTTGCCTGAACAGAAATGACGGAATACAAAACTGGAAAACAAGAGGGGCAAAGAGATTGAAGAACAATGAAGTCATGACCGAAAGCAGTAGAATGAAAGAATTCTCAAATCTGAGAGAAATTCATAACTCCAACTGTACCAAAGTTGAATTTATATGTTTTACATGTAACCAAAATCGAGATACAAATTGTTGAAACTGAGTCCTAAGTTACAACAAATCACCTTAATTAATACCAGTGTACAAAACCCTATCATGCGCCTCTTCCTTAACTGAATGTTCATTGCCCTCTGCCTGATTTACCAATTTCCTCAATGCTCCTTGAATTCATATCTCCTTGTTCATGGATTTTATCCGATTTGTGTCCCCATAAATGACTTTTACCAACATTTAAGGCACCCAGTTATCCCCTGATCACATAGGGCTTCTCTGGGCCAGATTCATGTTCATCTCCTGTATCCATAAGGCTGAATTTGGCAGGTTTTACTTTTGCCATATAGGCCTGTTTGGCTGGTTTAATTTTTCCACTGTTTCTTTGCCTATTCTCCTTGATCAACATGCAATATCAAAAAATTAACATAAACTAAGGCTATGAACAACACATACCCATTATCTAAACAAAACTCTACAGTTAAACACAAATGAAGAATCAACAGTGACTTCCCTTTAGTCATATTCTTAAAGAGTTTCCACACCCTCAAACACATCGCATTACAAAAGAAAGAAAATCACTTTTTATTCAAAGGATTAGAAAAAGTCCATAAATATTATTCCTCTCTTGCATCAAGAAAATGGATCGGAGACAGTGCAAGCTCTCCACAATAAGAACCTGCTCACACATTATGCTCCACTGAAGTATATATATAAACCCATGAATCCAAGAAGTTCAGTCAGTCAAGCACCAAGGTGTCCTTAGCAAGCATAACTCCATTTAGAAATGCATGGTCCTAAGCCTAACAGACATCAAAATTAAAAATCCACCCCATCCAAAATTTTCATTGAGCCTTGAATCAACACATCTTGAGAAATAAAAAGTGCATAAATGATTTTTCTCACTGCTGCATGTCGACTGTTGAACCCTGCACATGGTTACAACTTTATAGATATTTCACATAACTAATCAGCCAACAAGTTGTGAATGCCTTTTACTCCACTCTTCTTAGGAATCAGATTAATGAAAGTTACGTTAAACTATAAATAAACTCATCATGAGTAGGCATACCAAGATGAAGTCATTACAACCCTGTATACTTTGATCCAAAAGAAAGGGGCATAGCAATCCCTTCTCAGCCTCGAGTTTATGTCCATTAAACTCCTTAACAGCTTTTTAATTTCATTCCTTCATAAGTGTGATCCCTAATCCATGAGCTCCCTCTTCATAAACAGCAACCAAAGGTTGGCCATTTGAAATCTCCTTGAGAAACTCTTCACAAACATCTTGAGAGCTCCTCTCTTTCTCTACATTGTTCAACCAAGTTGTCATTACTAATTGTAAGAGATTCCATGATGTTGAACCACCCATAAGCGTGATCATCCTTCTGAAAGAATTTCATATTCCTGTTTCTTTTTTAAGCAAAGGTGCTGTCACACAAATCTCTCTCACAGTTACATTAGCCCTAATATTACAAAATGCAGTTGTCTAACTCTGTCAAAAAATAGCATGCCGAGTGTTGAGTCTTTCATTCCACACTCTAAAAATTGCCTGAGGTGCCTTCAAAGATCCCCAGACTGAAAAATAAGACTCAATCAACCCTAATTTTCAAACTTAACACGCAAAAGGCATGCATGTTCGTGTGTGTTCGTAGTAGTGTAACCTATAAACAAGCAAATCATACTGGGTATGATGGACTACTACTTGTATGCATTCTAATTCACTTACTACTAAAAGACTTAATTACCTAGCATGCCTGTGCCTATAAGAAATCGCGGAGCCACCCATTAACAGTAATGGGCATTTAGATTTATCATGCTTATTTTTATTATTTATATGACAAATTCACTAATTGTTAGCAATGCAACTACAAAATCAAGAAGAACAAAATTGTGTGCTCTTGTCACTCGAAATTTGAATATTAAATAATTCCCAATCAAGGTAAAACTAAAATGGGTTATTAGGGATCCAATTAGATCATGCATTATAACAACACAGTGACGCAGACGCTACACTCTTGGCCATTCATGTGGATGGCATATAGCAAATGTGAAGGTGCTTACTAAAGAATGAATTCATGGAATTGACTCAAACAAGTCAATCTTGTATGAAAGCTTGGCTGGTGTGTCAAACAAGAGTTCTTTCTTGCATAAGTTGTGCATGATGCTTAGACATGAACTACCTTAGTATCTCATGTGCAAAGTATTGTACTTTGATATTACTAATATGTACTCGACTAATAGATATAAGGTGATAATTATTGGGTAAGTGTTAGGTGTCATTCATAAGCTATGGAAACTTTTAATTAATTATTAAAAAAAATTAATTTAAAAGGGAGTTAAAAGAGATTAGTTCATCTATCACTAAGGATATTTTAGTCAATTGAATAAGAATAAATATTCTTCCTACTACCGTTTTGATGTGGAACCTATAAGTCACACATTTTAGTATAATACATGTTATTGCAAAAGAAATTTTATTGGTCAAATGTTAACCATACTAGTGGTGCAGCAGAAGCATAGTGGACCCATGTATTTAAATACATTGATAGATGAATGCAAAGGGCATCATGGAGTTGATAGGAAGGAGCCATTTGCCCTCCAAATTGGGTCAAATGGGAACCTGATGGCTCCCATTAAGAAAAAAATATAAAAATAAAAAAAAATGAGAGGAGCATAAAAAGAAAATATACTTTCATTTAAGTGGTAGGAAAACTTACGAAGTACTAGATTGAATTTTCCTATGTTATTAAGTGTTGATAATTGTAAGTTCTTCCCTATTGTTGCCTGATTTTTCCTCCATTTTTGTAAAAGTGATGAAAAAAAGTAAGCAGGTGCCTCATTTTTCCTCCTACATTTTTGTATGTGTTGGAAAAGAAATATGTAGCAATGCGTGCTCCCAATATTCAAAATGTTAGATTACTTATTCAAATAATTATCAAGCCAAACACATAACTTGGAGACAATGCTTGTTCTTGATTTGGTTTTATGTAAACTAGTAAGTTTTAAGGCAACAAGTCGAGAATCTTGTGTGGATATTGTAGCGACCAGACACTTGTACAGTTGGCCATCATTATTTCGAATGGTACATTGTTGCATCAACTTATTTTTTATTCTATTTCATGTGTATCTGTGAAGATTTGATATTGCATGTTGTGAAGATTTAATTTTTACACATTACAAACCCTGTCATTGGAAATTAAAAAATTGTGAAATTATGTGGTGCTTCCCATATTGATTTCCTTATTCCGTGTGTGAATTTGGAGGGAGGAAGGAGACCCATTAAATTTTCATTCAGGTACCACCAAGAAAATGTTGTCTAAAAAATCTCTTTCTAAGTCACCTCAGAAGGGGGGAGTAAACCCAAACCAAAAAAGAGTAATCGCAAAGAGCATGTTTCATTTTCTTGAAACCTATTCTCAAAGGTCAAAACACCCCTTCCATTCACCAAAGGAAAAAGAAAAAAATCTACAGATTAAGGAGCAGTAGCTCGTACAGCACACCAATCAATTCCTTTGGAGCCTCACTAACACCATCTACAACAAGGTAGCGAAGTACCCAAGAGAGGAGAAAAGTCATTCTCATCTGATAGATTTTATGAAGTAATGGTTTTCTTTTAGTTATATTTTTCATTTTAGATACTTTGCTTTCGGTTATTTGTTTGATGCCACCTTGGCATTTCATTAACAAGTTTCAATCTACTTTACGATAAAAAAAAAGGACCCAGTCCTGTCCCAGAACCCCACTATCTTTGGTGAGTTACCATCCATAACATGTCAGGGAAACTTATGTGAGGGTGAAGTACACGTATAATTTGGGACTTCAGATAAATCCAAAATAAAAAATGTCAAACTGGAATATCAATATAGAAAAAAGGACAATCACTGAGAATAAACCAAATGCCTCCATTTAGCCATCCAAAACTGCAAATTTGACTTAAAAATAAAGGTTACCTTTACATGGTAACTAACATATGCATGAAATGTTGACAAATTCCAAACAGTTCTCTCCAGTTTCTTGCCTTCAACGTGGCGTGGAAGAATGACTGGGTGATAAAGGAATAGGATGAGAGATCATTTTGAGATGTACAAGACATAAATTATCCAGCTAGTAGGCATTACCAAAGGACACAAAGCCTGCATTTGCTGATAATGCCTCGTCAGAAACTCCACCCAGTTCTAGAGGTTGTGAAGGTGACCACAAACAAAAAGGAGCATTACTAAGTCCAGCAGTACGTCTAGCTTCCACAAACTCCTGAATCAGAACTAAAACCTTAAGTAGAATACAACAATCCAGTGGAAAAATAAAGAGACAGATAAATATATCATCCATACAAATCTGCAATCTCCAACAACCCAAAAACACTACAAAATCAACAAGGTAGATATATTCATGTTCGAGAACACTATAACCAATTAAAGTACAAATTCATCCTACTCCTGTGAACCATCAAATAACATTGAGCTTCTAAATTTGCATTTACCTCAGAATATAAGCATCTACTAACTGTACCTGCAAGAAGGACGTAGCAAGAGTTGTATCTATGGAGTCCTTGAATCTCATGGGAAACACTATTGTCACCTTTTCAGCCTGCCATGGTAAAATTGTTTTCAAAATGCATTTCCAGAACCATCACTTTAAACCAAGTATTAATATACCTAGATATACTTTCTTTGATAGAAAAAAAGTAAATACTTTGATGGATAATAACATCAATGTCTGAGCACCAGCTATCCTAACATCATACCTTGGACAGCTTAGGGCCTGCTGTCCAGAGAACATATGTTGACAGCCAAATAAATGAGGTTCTTGTACAAATCCATTATTTTCTGGTTGGAAAAAGAAAACTATTGTTTCCAATTTTCCAACTTCATATAAGACTCAGAAAAAAATTATAGTACAAAACCAAGCTGCTATCTCTATCCATCCCCTCCAACCTTCCCTGGGCCTTCTTGGAGCTGCTATTGGTCATTCTTGTAAGTGAAAATGTCACAGTTTCTTTAACAGCTCTTCTAACACCATTTATTGGTCAAAACTACTTTACTTAGGGGTAGATCATTTCAATTTTCAATACGTTTACATTTTTTTTTTTTTTTTTGTGTGTGTGTGCTTTGCTCTCTAGATTGGTGGAGTGCTTGTCTCTTAGGCTCGACTGCAGAAATAACTTGCCAGAATATATTTTCCAGCATTTTTCGATGTGTGACGCAACATGGTACCAAAAATATCACCATTTCAATGACCATTTGATGGTGACTCATAATATTTTCTTGATCATAAAATATATTGAATGACTAGAAATATCACCACTTTCTAAACCAAAAATATCCACAATCATCAATCAGTCTATCTAATAATCCAAATTTCCTTGTATATGCCCAAGATCATAAAATAATATTTAAGAGATGTTATTTTCTTTAATATATTTTTTTTGGAAAGCATTCTTATGGAAGATATTGTCCTTAGAGAACATTTTTCATCAGACGAATATTTTCGTCACCCAACGCAGCCTTAGTGAGATTTTGTTATTTTGTTTAATGGGGTATCTTGATCCAAAACATTGGATGAGGGTCTGGTTTTCAAAAAACTATAGCATGTGTGGGTAAATCTCTGTTTGAAAGATATGTGGAAAGACATCAAGAGAAAATCCATAGCAATCATCCAAAAGTAATTTATCAAAGTGATTGGGGACCACTTACTTTTTAATATCTACATTGTTTAGTTGGTAATTTCATTTTAGATTCTTTTACGGCCTTTATAAATGAAAATTGTGTGTTCCTGTAATAAAACAAAAAGGCATCTAGTTTCCTAGAATTTTTCTTTATAGATAGAAGGTATTCTAAACTTTGATTCAATGATAGGACTACTCTATCATAACCTATAAGTCACAGGTTCAAATCAAAAAACAGCCTTTTCTAAAAAGTGTAAAGGTAAGCTGGCAAAACTTAACCGGCCTTAAATACCGCAATGCAGGAAGCTTTTGCAGTTGGCCTTGAATAGGAGTTGTTCTTCATTTCTCTTTAAAAGAAGAAAAAAAAGAAGCCCAAATAAAATTAGAAAACTAATTTCTGCAACTGGTCACCAAACATTCTAGCAATGTCTATCAAAAAGCATATGTAAAGTACAATATTCAAGTATCCAAAAGGGAAAACTTCCCAACTAGCACTTGCAACAGTAAGGGCCCATTCTTTTTAAAAACTATTTCCTGTTTTCAGTGTACTTTTCCTTTCCACTTTTCCATTTGCACACATCATAAAAAAATGTGTTCAAATGTTTCTATTATAAATGTCCCCATTTCTACAAGCATCGATCACTTACCATTCTATTAGACTTGTCAATCCAATCAAGTTATTTGAAACCCAGCTTAAAATTGTTATTTAAAGTTTGTTGAAGCTCAACTTGAGTAGCTCAACTGATTTAGAGATTTGAACATAGTGCATTCATGCTTCGAACTTTAACACATGTAGTTAATGAGTCGAGCTCAACCTAATTCTAGGCACACCAAATTATTGAGTTCAGTATACGCAAATATACAGTTCATTTTTAGTCTAACCTATGGCAGTTGATTCTCAATAAGACTATTGACAACCTAATTTTTAATAGCATAATCCTATGAATTCTTAACAATATAATTTGAACAATTTTGACATTAAACTATTAATGCACAAATGATAATTTTTTAAGTTATAGAAAACTAACAGTATTCTAAATGTGATAAATGGACAACATTGGTAGCATCTCATATCAACTAATATAACTGTATTTCCTAAAGTGTAAAATTATCATTAATAATGATTAAAAACTTACATACAAGAGTCAAGTAATTCTAACAAAAAATGAAAAAAAAGCACTTACACAATTGATTGTGAAATTTAGTCAAATTCCCTTTTCATATGCTAAATATTACTAGAGATTTGACAAATGATTTATATAACGACATCTCTACAACCACTAATTCTCAAATAATTACTATAAGCTAGATTTAGAAAATTGGGCAAAATACTTATTTATGACCAGTGAAAAATTATGAAAAATAACATTTTATATCTTTCAAAATTTTCAAAATTTAGTTCAAAGTTGGAAAGCTGAAAATTGATGTTTTAATTTTCAAAACAAAAAACAACCAATTTTGAAAAAATTTTCAAAATTTTTTGATTCCTTGGAAAAGTTTTCCATAAGTAAATGGGAGAATCATTTTGTTGTTTTCTGATTTTGTAAAATTCATTTGAAAGATGGAAAACAAATAGATTCGAACACATTTTCTTTGATTTTCCATTTTCAGGAAAGGTTTATTTAGAAAACAGTCTCAATTTTGCAAAATGAAAAAAAAAAAAAGGTTCAACAGCAGTTAGTCAGCAGCCAAAAGCCATTAACAATGCACAACAATTTGCTAAACCCATCAGCATGACTCAAAATAGCAATGTACCTGAGGAACAAGGAAAAATGATTCTTTTGGGCGATGCACAAGGGCAACTAGTCTACCAATATCCAGAGTAAGAGACCTTGAAGCAAGATTTTCCAGAATCACTCTTAATGGAGCACCAAGCACCACTTCCCTGACAGATGCAATCTTTACCAGAAAAACATGCCTTTTTTCTGCTTCCATTCAGCAAAGTGATTGTCACAATGTGCCGCTATAGATGAAAATATTACATATCTATAAAGGAGGAGCAAAAGACAAAGGTGCTTATAATTACTATTGACAAAATGCCTGCAGCAAAGGGGGATACCAAAAGCTTGATAAGCAACTAAAAGGTTATTCCTCTTTCAAAAGGAAATGAAGATGATTATTAACACAGCCAATTCTGGATTCACAATCAAGCTGTTAAAAAAGTTGAGAACAAAAGAAGAGGGGAAAAGATCAACCTACCATATAAAGATAGTTCAACCACAACCAATGCTTGCATATCACTTTTAAAACATAGTCCAAAGATACCACTTCTATATTCTTCTTTCACAGAGAAAGCAACTGTTCCATTTTTCTGATTGTATGGATTAAATACCCTATGGTTTCTCCTTTCTCTAGCATTGTTCGTACCAAAATCCAAAATGATGGCACAAACCTTCATTTTTTTATTGCTTTCCAGATATATAATGTACACATAATCTCTGTAAAGCTTACAAGCCACACCCTATATCAGATAAAATGTACAAATGCTTCATATTTTTTTTATTGTAACCCATGTAGTTGTGGGGTGGCATAAACCATTTGATGTTGCTATTTATATATTTTCTATATCAATGAAAAATAGAAAAATGTATAACTCCATTTTTAAACCAGTATTTGGTGTAGAAAATATTTTCTATACACTCTGGTCATAATAATCTCCTTATGATTATTCATAGTTCCGAAAAGAAAATGATTATGCTCATGTTGTAGGTAACTTAATTTGACAAAAAAGAAGAAGAAGAAGAAGAAGAAGAATATGTTTGACAAGTCATGTGTTTGAAGTTTGAACAAGCCGCAGCAAGAACGTAATGACTTAGAGAAAAAAACTTGTAGAACCTTCATCTAGAGGAAGTTTTGAAAGGTTCAGTTTCATTGTGAGATTAAATCCATCTCTGGGTGGATCAAGAATTTGTGCAACCACGCCATATGCAGCTTTTATAGCTTCTATAGCTCCAAAAGGTAGTCCTCCTACAAAGAGTGCTTCTGGAGGTGGTACAGGCAGTGATACTGATAAAAGCAAGATGTGAGGATTCTTCACAGATGCCTACAATATAGTTAGCAGATCAGATGTACAGAACCAAATTAAACACTGCAGAGTGCAGAGTAAATATGGCACATTAGCAAAGAACTCTGAGTAGTCAAAAGAGAAATGGAGCCACATGAAGAAATCTTTTTTTTTGGTAAGTACACATGAAGAAATCAATAAATCAATAATTCATCAAAATTAAACAATCTCAGATTGTTTTACTTTTCAATTCCTTTAGTGGACTGAAATAACAAGATATTGAAATACTGATATATCACCTGAACATGGAAACGGACATCATCAAACTCAACCGAGTGGCAATCCAGTTCGACTCCTTTTTCAAGACTACAAATCATTGTGATAGAATATGAGAAAGCCATCAACTGTTACATTGGTAATTTCATAATCTGGATATAAATGTCAGCATATGACAGAAAAAATAAGGACTTGAAATTCCAGAATATTAATTTGCAAGACAATCACATCCTCAGGAAGAAAATTGTTGGTCAAGGAATATGGCCCCCTTGTAGTGTTCAAATTGTTTAGTAAATCATTATCATGTGATAAAAGAAATCATAATTGTTTTGACAATGCTGGGAGGAGGATCTTCCTGGTCCCCTCCCCCCCCCCCTCTGCCACAGCACACAAGACTAGCAAATGGGAGTACCCTAGTTAATCTTGCTCATGAGTGACCCTGTGATGTCATGAAAATTGAGCATTCTAGTTTTTTTCTCTTAAGGGTTCAAAATTCAGTATCACCAGATCCTTGGTATTTGTGCTATGTCATTAACAATGCATGCTATCTGTCTACATTCATGCCTACTAGGTCAGATAACCGATTTTGTTTCAAAATAGAAAAAGCACTAAGAGAACCATCACACGGGGACTTCTAAAAGCTAGCTCCTCCAAACAAATGCATGAAACCAAAGAAACCAAGAGCAAAAGTCCTACTACTAAGGTCCTGCAAAAATTCATGGAAATTGATAATGTATAGAGTAACTCATGAAAATCATTGATAAAACAAGTTGTGGTTTGCAATATGGGAAAGAAAATCAAAACTTTTATCCATTGAGCGACGGCCCTTCCAAAGTAAAACAAGTTCCCTTTAAAAAGCACAGAACAATTTAAGATGGTGGACAATCAGTTATAGTACTGCACCATTAAAAAGCTGCTGAGCTGCGCCATGAAGTTGGCTGTCTAAAATTTGCTGGCTATTGAAGTTTGCTATAATTCTTGTTGTTGTTTGGCTAAAAGATGCTTGGAAGAAACTCACATTTCAAGTGTTATCAAGATCAAGAATGCAAAATAACGACATTATTATTCTTGAAAAATAAACAACAGAAGAAAAGATAGGCCCTAAACAGAAATATACTCCAAAGTTAGATAAAGAGAACTATTTTGGAATTACATGATGTAAAATAGAATAAACAACCACACCCACTTTCCCAATTTATTCTTACATCTCTCTCTACTTTGTTCTTCTACCCCCAATTCTACCAACTACTTTGCTAACTCTTCCCACCCAAAAAAAAAATCCTTCGTACATCTCACTTCAGAAACTTCTTTCTTGCCCCCCACAAGAGAAAAAAAATGCCTGACTACACTTCTAGATTTTCTTCTCTGTCTCATTCTGACTCACTCCTTCCCCAATTTATCTCCTCTTCCTCTCACCTGATCCACCCTAGATGACAACACCAAAGACTGCCTTGTTTCACTATTTGGAGGTAAAATCAATGGGAACATGGCAAAACTTTCCTCCCACAAACCTGAAATTAAGAGTGCAAAAGTGACTTAACTGTATCGCATTTTTTTTTCTCTCCCTCTTTCACTGCCATATATTTCTTTTTACATGTATATATTTCATTTCTAACTATTTGTTAGTTTGATTGCTTTTCTTATAACACAGAGAATCTAACATCTATTATATGGTATTGATAGATATAGAATATTGAACATCTGTCAAAGCTATAACAACTATATTCATAATTAGTAATACTACGTACAATTGTATATTCATAATTGATAATATATGATTTCTTTTATGACAAGGAACCTCCTTCCTACCCCGATCATCCAGTATCAAAGGTCTGAATAAATCTCTATTATGCATCCCCACTCACCAGAACCATATATTAGGTAAGCCTCAGGCTTACGCAAGAGAAAGAAAGTTAATTTGTGACATGGGCAAAATGGTAGCATCCCAATCCCCTCGCATCACTACACCATTGCCCGTTGGTGATATTATAATCATAACTAAAAACAATAGATGGTCTAATACACAAGAGTTTCTACATTGCAGGCTCTAGGAAGACTCAAATGTATACATTCAGCTTTATCCATATTGCAAAGAGGTTATTTACATGGTTTTAACCCAACAATAATAAATTATGATAAAATTTAAGCTTTCCAACATATCACAAATAAAGTCAGTCCTTTAGTTAAGGAACAACACAAGCATAATTCTACCATATTAATTACTTTAGTCAAACTTTTTGCAAGTTATTTTGCAATAGTGTTTCCTTTTTTGCTCTAATATTGTAATGAGATGTTTATGTGTTTAAATTTACATAATATTTTATGATTGTCATGATTTACGATGGTACCAACTACAGCAGCTACAATTAAATCACTCTCTGCTTGACTCCACCTATCTCTCTAGCCGAGACCCTCCCCTCCCCCCTCCCCCACCCCCAACAAAAAAAAATGCCATCTTTTATAGTGTAGTATCATCATTCATTAATGTCGTTACTATAAAAAGCCATCTTTTATAGTGCAGTATCATCATTCATTAATGTCATTACTATATTTAACTCAGCGGCAAAGGCTAAATCGAAACTCACAAAATTGGGGAAGGGCCAAAGGCAATTCTCAACTGGCAATAGAACTTCCAAAAAAAAAGTCCACTTTTCAATGGCTAAAACACTAAGAAAACTCCTCCCGAAGTATGAAATTAATGTTTTTTAATCAAACAAGAACATGCAGATGTAGAGTTGTGTGTCAAAACGAGAAAGTAAAAGAAACATTGAAGATGACATAGACTGGGAACCAAGCACATCCAAATGGAGGTTGAGCATGATTGACTAACTTGTTTGATAAAATTATAAGCATCAAGAGAGTTAGATGAACAGAGAGAGATCATATTGACCAATAACATTGATGAGTTATACTATGAAAGTCAAGGACAGGTCCATCAAAAACAGGGGAAAAAACAAGATACATGTGTATCACAAAACCAAATATGATTTATGCAGGCATTTGTATGATAAGCTATCTACTTTTCCTTCTAAAAAAACGATGGAGCAATTTAAGGAGTGGCAAATAAAACTAGATAATTTAAAGAATACATGATACAATATAAAGGAATGCATCATGGAGAATTTTAGAGGAAAAAAAGCAGTTTCTATCATATACCCTAAGAATATAAAAGGCATGCATAATAGAGAATTAACTTGTGTGATGGCATATAGGAGAGATCCAGGCATCATAGCTTATGATTAATTTACTCCAAGCATCAGCATGAACACCATATTTGTTTGCCTTGTTTACAGATGAATCAATTAGGCACATCTAACATAATCTGTTGTGTTGCATGCTATTTGCAATTGATACTGTTGTAAGACTTCAGAAGCTACAAGTTTCAGAATTTATAGAGCAGAAAACAATTACATGAAAAGAAAATTTAGTATGAGTATACTGATGGATAATAGGAAGGAGGGATGGGATAGAAAATGTACCAAAGAGATTTCAAATATCTCAATTCCAAGAGTGATGTTATAATTGATGATAGTATAATTCACCAATCAAAGTTGGTTGAAGTGACCTAATGTTTTTGAGATCTTGCGTGATAAGGAAATACCAATCTTACTCAAAGGCGAATACAATAAGGTGCCTATTTGGTCATCCATCTTATATAGGATAGAGTGTCAAGCGGTTAAGAATTACCACCTAAAAATGGCAATAGCAGATACAGAACGGGAGGAAGTCGGAATTGCGACCATGGAAGAAAAAACACGAGAGATGCTCCATTTGTGATTTGGTTATGTGAAGCAAAAAATATTTAGTACAAATTTAAGGAGATCTTAGGGGATGGAAAAGCCTCTTTATTAAAGGGATACAGGCAAACTAAACAAAACCATAAAACATGATCTTTACTTTGGATATAATATATGAGAAGGCATAAGAGAAAGTTGAATGGAGATGCAAACCCAGGTAGCCTACCCACATAGCCAAAAAAAACCTTAATTTGGTTTTGTTTGAAAAACTAATGTTTGTGAAAATGTAACTTCATGAATGTGCATAGCTTACCCAACTTAGCAAAATAAGCTTTTGTTTGGTTTTGTTTAGAAAGCTATAGTTCTTGTGAACATGCAAGTATATGAATGCATGGTGAGTGGTCCCCTGTCTCCTCATGCCTTTATATATCTTCCCTTTTTCGGCATAGTATTTATACATCACTATGTAGCTCAACTGGCATCTCCCCTCATGCATTGCGTAATTTTTATACCATTCATCTATAGCAATAGAATTCCTTCTCATTTATCCATATGAAAGGGAAAAAGGAAAATAAAAGTTATGATCAATAAAATGATACCTTAAATTAAATATAGTGTTGCACACATCGATAATTTTTCATGAGGCTAAATTCTTTAAAGTTTGACTGCAGTCAGATATGCATCGATATACGCAAAACTCCTAATAATGTAATTAGCTCAAAAATTTTAGGTTAACTTATTAACGCTATATATAATAAACTTCAAATCAAAGCAGTGTATTTTGAATTCCAAACACCCAACAAAAAGCAATGATATGACCAAAACAAATCATGCTTCAACTCCGAATCACCCAATTAAAACTACTTTTAATGTATTCAAGATGTGTAACGAGTCCAACTCAAGCTGACTCTTAGCTCATTTAGTTAATGATCAAAGCAGAAGCAAGGCATAACTTGGTTTGACTAAGCATAATCTTTCATCATAACCAAGCAATTGAAATTTGACTTGTGATTACGTGAATGTTTACTATCAAGAGTCCACTTGGTACTGTTCAACAAGCCCAGTTCAAGTCCATTTTTAAGATTATTAAATTCGTGAACCAAGACTGAGCAATCATGGACAGAATCAAATTGGGCTCAATGGGGTCTGTCTGAGCTCCTATAAATTTGTGTATACATAGGGGATAATTGGGCTGGGTGCAAAAATTTAAGTGGAGAGTCAGGAGACTTGAATTCCTGACCTCCACACTGCTTGGCCCAGTTGCACATTAAGCCACTGCATATGCTTGGTATTTTTAATTGCCAAATTAAAAAAAAAAAAAAACAACTATTAATGCTGCATCATGT
Source organism: Nepenthes mirabilis (assembly GCA_025585075.1). NCBI lineage: Eukaryota > Viridiplantae > Streptophyta > Magnoliopsida > Caryophyllales > Nepenthaceae > Nepenthes > Nepenthes mirabilis. The sequence goes on along the minus strand of JAODPA010088453.1, from coordinate 2,079 downwards.
TATTTTTTCCCTTCTATTACTTTGTATTTGAGGGAAGGTGTATCCAAGAGTGTTACCAACTAATCTATTTTTGAACATTTTAAAAATATAAGAACTCATTGAGGACAATTACAAACTGAGACAATAATCAAGTTTACCAACTGAACTCTTATTTTCATGTTTATTGTTAGGATTATTTGTGTTGGCGGTCTCCGTGACATCTTGGTGTATCATCTCATTAGAATCTAGTTTCGGTGTCTATTTTTGGGTGTTGTGATTAAAGATGTGCTTTCCAACTTGTGCTCATGTTCTACATGATGGAAGCTTGAGCAATGAACTGTCCAAAAGCTATTGCTTGAATGTATGTGTGCCACCCTTCTCGTGTACTTTATTAGGGAAAATTGTGAGAAGTGTGCAAGCCATTTTTCTCAAGTGGTGAATTGCCCGAGAGCTTGTCCTAATTGTCTGAGTGTCTATTTGCTTGAGCACTTTTGAGCCACAAGGTTCTGCATGATTACTGCATAATTGTTTGCTCGAGCTTTATATTATAAGAGCGTTCTATGTGTTGTCTACTCGAGTGGATGCCTAAGCTGAAGACTAACCAAGCGCAGCCACATGACATCTATGTGATAGTTGCTCGAGCCGTAGACAATTTTTCATGCAACCCACTTCTTTGAATGCCTGTGGCTGAAGCTTCCGTATTTATGGATCCCCTTAACTTCTCTCAAAAGAATGAACCATTATTCTGACAATCTGGAGAGAACTACACATCAAAGAACATCATTTTCCATGGCTCGTTCAATCCATCCTTGATTTTCTCTCAACTATCACTCTTAAACACTTAATTCTAGCATGTTATCCTACAGAGTTTTATAGATGTCATGGGGGTTCGAGTTCCGATGGTGTGAGTTCTTTAAGGAGCAGTCACTTGGAAGAAACCAAGTTTCTGGATTATGCAGCAAGGTTGCAGATTTGCGTGATTGGTTATTTGCCTCTTGTAATTTGTGATTTCAGTTTTAAGAATAGAAAACTGAGTGCCCTTTTCACATAATATTTTGTAATCTCAAAAATGTTACGGAAAAATAAAGAAGAGAGAGAAATCAACATCATGTTTTTTTTTCTTTTTTGAAAAGAACGTTATTGTAGATTCAAATGTCATTTTAATTCTGTATTTTTATTTGTGAAGTAGCAAACTCGTAGTTTCACCGCTGCTCAACCTAAACAAGTACACGAGAGTTGAAACAAAAGACACAAAATAAACAAATGAAAAGAAGAAGCTGGATAACGATGTAGAAACAAATTCTCGACAAGAATGTCGGAACTAATTCACTACAACGTCAACATCCAGTACTAAAGTTGATGCGAAATCAATGCCCAGACTCCAAAAAATTACCAACCATCTAGTTAAAGCTAGGTTACAGGACCAAAAACTGAAGCAACCGTCATAGGCACATCAAATTGTTAACTATTCAGCTAACTTCAACAGCAATCATTGAAAGTTCAAGACTAAATATACTAAATTTTGAACTTCTTGGTTCCGAGGTTAATGTCGTCTAGCTATAAGAACCAAGCAGAACCCCACACAATGATTGCATGGGTCTTCAATCCCTATGAAGAGTCGACAATTTTCAGTTTCGTAGTAATACCTTCCCCGTTAGATTTCTATGAAGACTTCAAACTAAGATTCCATTATGAATAGGAAAATACGAATATCGAAAGCATTGCACTGGTCAACAAGGTATCCAAAGAAGAAAGAGAAAGGTCACATATATGTGAGGGACAGAAGGTGAGAAGTATAACTCACTTTTGAACCCGATTTGACAGGATTTGAAGGAGATACCTCGACGGGGACTGCAAGAGTAACATCTCATACAAGAACGGCCCAAACTCTCTGAGCTATTTCTCTCTAGCTGCGTTTGAGTCGCAATTGGGTTGAGATTACATTTTCCCGGTGAGGAAGGCGACGAAGGCTTCGTCATCGTCGTTGTCTTCGAATCGCTTGACCTTCGTCATTAAGTTAAAGATTTTATTTTTAGTTCACATTTCTGTAACTCTAATTTCTAGTAAGATTTAATATTTAAAAAAATCTAAAAGTTATCT
>JAODPA010088442.1:3459-24247 GCA_025585075.1 Nepenthes mirabilis | reverse complement strand
ATAGTATTGTATAAAATTTTAAACATACTTTTAATAAAATTTAAATTAATGTAATTTATAAAGACAAATTACTGAAGTTAGTTTTATTTCACCTAACAAAAAATATATAGAAACTTAATATGCGAGACACTTAGTGCGCCAGGGGCTCGATGGTTGTTCACCTGCGGAAATTATGGTGCCGAAGCGGGGAGACGAGATTGATGCAGAAGATCGAGTCGCCATAGTTATTTTCGGAAGAGCTTGACAATCTTGTGCTGCTGATAGGATTTGGTCCGTCCATCGGATTTACATTGCTAATTCTCCATTTCATTTGTTCATTTGTTACGGTGTCTGTCTCACTATCGTTAGGGTTTTACTGTAGCAATTGGCTCGAGTATTAGGTAGTTTGTTTCGTTGAATATCATTCCCAAGCCATTCACAAAATTAATCTATTTTTGATGCAATTTTTATACTGATTTGTCGCAATTGGAATGGTCGTCGTCTTTTCTCTTCTTAACCCCCTTTGAAGAAGGATAGCTTGTTCGATCTAATCATCATCAAACAAGCATTCTGTGACAATGGGAAAGTTATAAAAGGAGACCGCAAAGCTGTCAACTTCCATGTGCTTCTCTTAGTGCCAATGGAGATTCCTTTGGAGATGCCTTTCAAATTCCTTACTCTGTCGATTAGAAAAGAAAAGAAAAAACTAGTGCCTTTCCTCCTCTTCTCTATTTGATTTTATTAGTATAATAAAAAGTGCTAGATTGGATGTTTTGATTAGGGAAATTATGATCTTTCCATGTGATTTGTAAGAGATTTGTCACTCTAAAATAGCTCACTTTCACGTGGTGGTTGTCCCCCATGTAATCAAACTCATAACAAGAGTTATTCCCTTTTGATAAGCATATTTTATGTTAGTATATTCCGTAACCATATCTGGTCTTCCATTGGTGTCATATTTTTCTTTGTTTAGATGATTTGTATCAGATTCATGCTCCAAGATCGTCATCGTGCACCTCCTGGTATCCATGCCTCCCCTTCTCCCGACCCGTACTCGAGCATCAATTCTAGAGAAGCCAGAGTTTGAGGCACGCTTGAATCGCGCTCAATTGCAAATTCCAAAGAAGCCAAATCTCAAGGCACGCTTGACCCCGCTTAAACGCTGATTCCAGAAAGCCCCCGCTTGTTGCACGCCCACCATGGGCTTAAGCGGCACTTCTAAAGAACATTTGCCCGCTGTATGCTCGCTTTGCACTTGAGCTCCATTGCCAAAGGGCGTCTGCTCGCTGCTCGCCCTACCTGCGCTCGAGCGCCCGGGCGTGTTCCCTGTCTAACCTTAGGCATGCCTGCTGAGCGCTTGATCCGCGCTTGAGCGCCGCAGCGTGCATATCTCCAACGGATCTATTTTTTTAACCTAATTTTCGAACATCTCTATAAATAGCCATTATTTTTCTTTCACCCTAAACTTCTAGGGAGACTTTTGGACGGTCATTCTAGCAAAGAAAACCTTCTCTTTTGTGCTTATTGTTTGCTCCATTTGAGAAAACCTAGCCTCAATTGTTGTGCTTCCACTATAAGTTTTCTTTCCTCGTTTTCTTTATCTTATACACTTCTTTCTACCTGTTAACCTTCGTCAGCAACATAAGTGGCGTGGAAATTAGGATCTAGTGGTGTACGGAGATTCGACGGTTCATTGAGAAAGATTGATTAGAAGACCGGAAGGTGTCTGGTTCCGTTACCGTAGGCAAATCCAATGAGTTTTTTTTTTTATAAAGATCACAAGATGGAAGTAGGTCGGCTAGGTTAACCCGTTTGTACCACCCAATCTATAAATTAATTTTCATAGTACATATCTTCCTTGACCGTTGAAACCTGGAGGGTTTTACTCGATAGCCATGGTTATCGAGATTTTTCTCCGTCACCAAAATCTCACTTTTATGATTATTGCTTTTATTGTTTATTATTTTTATTTAGATTAGAATATATTTTACGTGTATTATATATTCTTGTGATTTATATTATGTAAAAAGAAAAAGGGGTCAAAACATATTTGTGCTTTGGGACGCAATAGTTCCTTTCATTTGGTATTAGAGACTTACCTCAATTCGTGACCCCTGATCTACATATATACGAGTGGATCTTTATCTGTTCCTCTCTTCTTTGGTGGGTGCAACTACGCTTATTAGAAGATACGTATGAGAGTTTTTCTCAAATCTATGGATGAGCGCGTCTAGACTAGCACTCAATCTAGGTGGACTCCACCCAGAAGCACTACGGGCGATGAACCGAAAGTTTTGTTCTTGTAGGTAAAAGAAAAACTTGATGCATGTAACTGGTACAGAAAGGAGTTGCATGCTATTTTTATGACCATATCCCCCAAAAAAATTAAACATATTTTCATATGCAAAACCCTAAAAGATGCGTGGAACATACTTGATATTGCCCACAAAGGAACCAAATTTGTTAAAAATTCAAAATTATAAATGCTTACTACTAGATTTGAGAAAATTAGGATGAATGATAATGAGACATTTGATGAATTTTATGCAAACTTAAATGACATAGTAAACTTCACATTTAACTTAGGTGAAAGAATTCCTAAAAATAGAATAGTCCGAAAAGATCTCAGATCGCTTCCTGAGCGATTTAGACCCAAAGTAACCGCGATTGAGGAGAGTGAAGATCTCGACAAAATAAAAATTGGAGAATTTGTTGGATCTCTTCAAGCTTATGAACATTCTCTCCCATAGTCAAAGAAGTCCACATCAACTGCCCTTAAATCCATTAAAGAAGAGAGACCATAACTCGGATGAGGAGTCTTGTAGTGATGAAGGTTTCGCCTTGTTTGTAAAGAACTTTAAAAAATTCTTGAAGAAAAAATAAAACCTCATCTGACATATAAAAGGTAAACTCAAAAAATTCAATTTTTTTCAAAAGTGACAAGAAGGACAAACGCGAGATTAAAGACATTAAACTAAGAAACACTCAAGGGATGTAGTGTCATGAATGTTAAGGCTTTAGCCATTTTCATACTGAATGCCCGAATTTTAAACGACAACAAAGTCTAGCTATGAAAGCTAGTGCCACCTCAAGCGATGATGAAGATGAGGAGAATGAAGGATGTACTAAAGAAGATCAAGCAAAATATATAGCCTTGATGAAGATGAGGAGAATGAAGGATGTATTAAAGAAGATTAAGCAAAATATATAGCCTTTATGACCTCTGTGTGTGAAAATGATAAGAATTTAGATGCAAGTCTGGATCAAATTGATGACTCTGAGAATGAATCAGAAGCTCATTTTTGTGACTTTCAGGAAGCATATGATAAACTATTTAAGAAATTTTTAAAAGTCAAGAAAACTAATGTATCCCTAAAGCCCTAATGTGCCGAACTCGAAAATGAAAAATCTGTTCTTAAAACCACATTGGATATAAAAACTCAAGAATTTGAGAAATTAAATAAGTCATATACAAAAAAAATCAACACCCTTGAATCAGATCTTGAAACCGCGCAAAATGATCTAAAATAATTTTCAAGTGGGCCCAAGTAATTGGACCATATACTCGGTTTGGGAAAAGTCGGCGGAAACAAAACGGTGTTGGATTATTCTGAAAATGCCTTGAAATCTAATATTGACCCAAAAATTGTCTTTGTTCGAGTACTTCCATGCCAAGAGGAAGTAGCATGTCATTAGTCCCCCTTGATCAAGAGTCAAGAAGTTCTACGAAGATGTGTACTAATGTACCAAATATTTCTACCTCAAATAGTAGAAGAACCCGTGGCTTAAATCACACTAGGAAGCAAGGCGAGAAAGTTTCCATCAATGCTAAATTTTTCCTGACTTGTCATGGGTGCAGAAAAATTTGTCATATTTGCCCCTACTGTTATGTAGCAAATTTTCAGAACACCTTTCGTCAAAGTCCAAAGATGGAGAATCTCGTCAACCATATTAAACTTCTAAATGATCAAGTGACAAATTTAAATAAAATAATAAAATGCGGAAAGAAAATATGGATCAAGAAGAATGATCTTCTCATCAATGATCCTTATTGACCTTCAAATTATTCATGCCATGTGTGGTTCCAAAAATTTTAAAAAATAAAAAAGGGGAGCCCTTTTCATCGCACCCAATTGGCATCTGTCTAGCACTCAAGCTCTGGATCTAGAGCAGCAGCGCCTGCCGAGCGCTTGAGGTAAGCTCGAGTGCTGCAGCCTACATCTTATTTCTTCCTGCACGATTCGTGCCTGCTCCATCGTCTCTCTTCCATGTGACGGTCCCACCGGCCGTCTTCTCGGGATGCTTCTGAGTTTGGTTGTTGCCCTTTGGTCATTCGTGACAAAAAAGGAAAGATATTAGATCTCTTTCTTAGGGGGAGAGTTAGGTTGTCTTGATAGGGGGAGGTTCATTTTTTTTTTCATTGGTTTCATTTGTTAGGGGGAGGTTCCTTGTGTTTTCACTTTATTCATGTTACATTTATGCCCAGTTGTTATCTACTTATTTACTACTATTACTCTCCTATTTGTATTTACTTCTGTACTAATCATGACTGAACAGAAAAGGAACAGCAGCTACCTTCGGCACCGCAACTCCTTATATATTTTTCATCGACCTTGGGTATGTATTGTGTTTGTTGTACACCACAGCTCCTTAAAAATCTAGGCATAGATTTTTATATACATAGGTTCTATCTCAATAATATTTAAACCCGTGATTCTCTTGTATTTTATTTTGTTTTTTTTATGGGATTTTGTCATAGAATTGTCAAATGGGGAGATTGTTAGATGTATTTTATATTGGCATATTTCATAACCGTGTCTGGTCTTCCATTGGTGTTGTATTTCCCGTGTTCAGTTGATCTACATTAGATTCATGCTCAAAGATTGTCATTGTGCACCTCTCAGTATGTACTCTTGCCCTTCGCCTGACCCGCATTCGAGTGTCAATTCTAGAGAAGTCAGAACTCGAGGCACGCTCGAATCACGCTCGAGCGTAGATTCCGGACAAGCAGGAGCTCGAGGCACACTCAAGTGCTGATTCCACAAAGTCCTCGCCACGCGCTCAAGCGGCATTTTCAGAGAGCATTTGCCAGCTATACGCTCTCCACGTGCTCAAGCGACATTTCTAGAGAGCATTTACCCACTGCATGCCCGCTTTGCTCTTGAGCTCCATTTCTAGAGGGCGTCCGCTTGCTGCTCATCCGACATGTGCTCGAGTGCCCAGGCGCATTCCCTATCTAACTGTAGGTGCGCCCGCCGACTACTTAATCCACGCTCGAGCACCGTGGCACGCATGTCTCCAACGGACCTATTTTTTAACCTAGTTTTCAAACATCTCTATAAATAGCCATCATTTTTCTTTTACCCTAACTTCTGGAGCAACTTTTAGACGGCTGTTTTAGTAGAGAAAACCCTCTCTTTTGTGCTTATTGTTTGCTCCATTTGAGAAAACTTAGCCTCAAATGTCGTGCTTCCACTACAAGTTTTCTTACCTCATTTGCTTCATCTTATACACCTCTTCCCGTCTGTTAACCTTCGTCAACAATGTAGGTGGCGTGAAAATTGGGATCCAGTGGTGTACAAAAATTCGACGGTTCGTGGATGAAGATTGACTAAAAGACCGAAAAGTATCCAATTCCGTTACCGCGGGTAAATCTAAGGAGTTCCTTAATAGGACTCACAAAACGGGAGTAAGCCAGTTAGATTAGCCCGTCTGTACCATCCGATTTATAAGTTGATTTTTATAATACATATCTTCCCTAACTGTTGAAACCCGAAGGGTTTTACTCGATAGCCGTCGTTATCGAGGTTTTCCTTCATTACCAAAATCTTGTTTTATGATTATTACTTTTATTGTTTATTGTTCTCATCTAGATTAGAATATATTTTATATGTATTATATGTTCTTATAATTTATATTTCGTAAAAAGAAAAAGAAGTCGAAACATATTTGTGCTTTGGGATGCATATAGTTCCTTTCACCGTTGCCCAAATAGAAAGCTTTTCATTTGTATACAGTGCTGTATTGAACTTAACTCTGAAATTCTATAGAATATTGTATTGCCTCCTACTCCTCTTCCCATACTGAAAAGTCAGCCAAATGCAGGAAGCTCCCATTGTACACATGTTTCGGGGAATGGTTGGACTACGTTAGGCTTATATGTAGTCTTCTCTTGTACTATGAAAGATTCCATTTCTATAACTTAAACTCGCTTTCATCAAGTCACGTAGCGATATTTCAACTATTATGTCAAGACTCTCCTACTCTCCCTATACTAAGTATTTTGACAAACCAACTTCATACCACTTTCACAGAGTTGAAAATTCTGAGGTTGGTTAGCGACTGCAAAGTTCCAATTAGCAAATACCCATTTCTACTTTGAAGCTTACTGCACTAATAAATCAATCTTTTATTACCATCAACATTCTCCACTCCCTTTGAATTCCTTACAATTTGAAGAATATCTCTTCTTGAGTGTTCTATGGGTCTCAGTTTGGATTGGGTTCACCCATCTATTTAGGAAATTGCATGTTTTCAGGATATATTGGGAAATACTGATGTTGTTAAAAATACGCCTAGGATCGAGGCTCAAATCCTAACACTTAAACACTTTTTGGTGAGACTTTTTCTAATAGATGGGCTTCTACGCTCTAAGTGTGCACCTTTTTTCAGGATCAAGGTGCACACGTTGAGCTTTGAGCACTTTATAGGTGTTTTTTAAAAAAATTAATTGCTCTTTTTCAAATGAGCCATTATATGTATCGTTCTATATAATATTGACTTAATATTTGTGAAATTGGGATTGATAAAAATAATGAATAGCCTATTAGAAGAATAAATAGAGACCATAATGAGAATAATGAATTTATATTTGTGAATGTTTTTTGGCAAAGGATTTTATAGTTAAAATAATTGGAGTAAATGATACTACATATTACACAAAATTAAGAAATAATATGAAGCTCAAACGATAAGTTCCTATATATTTTAAATTTGCAATTATTATCATAATCATTTTTGGTGTTTTTATTCTATTATTAGTTCTAATAATTGCAATTCATTATAAGAATATCTTATATATATATTGCATAAATAGACACCTTGCTTCCATTAAGCCTTTGCCTTTGCTTTGTGCCTAGGTCCTAAGGTCCCTTTGCACTTTTAACAACACCAGGAAATACTTCTTGAAAGTTATACTCTAAGTTTTATTTCCATAGCTGGTTTATAGAAAGCATGCCATCTTCCTTTGTCAGTATTGTTTGTTTTATACATATTTCTTGGGAAGTATGACATAAAAGGCCATAGAGACGCCAATATTTTAAGAAAAAAGAATCTAACCTCTAATTGCCTATTTCTTAAAGGCATTTGGGTCACTTTTTGCTGGAGCCGCAACACCATTGGGGGTCCACACTTTCTCATGAATTAGGTGCAGTTTTTCTTGTTTAATTTAGATAAATTATGTAATTTATGAGCTCTGAGAGACCGTCATCCTCGTTTTTCTGATCTCTCTCCATCTCTGGCCACTTTGTGTAAAATATAAAAAGATTCTCACATTAGGACATTAATTGGTTCCTCAAGCTTTGGAAGCCCACCACTCATCTTCAGAAATAAATTATGTGTCTAAAGCATTATACAATTAGTAACTTAGTGGAGGTGTAGCATTATAATAATGAACACTCATTTTTCTTCTGCTAGGCTGTAGTGCACTAGAATAGAAACTGCTGTGGGCTTTATATTTATTATATAATGAGAATGTGCCTAGGATGTTGTGTGATAGCAACCTCTGGCTGGAAGATAGAGGATCTTCTCCATGCTTTTAGAATCTTGGCATTTGAAGATATTATATTTATTTTACATTGTTAAGGTTTCTTGTCTATTTCTGTACTGTCAGATGAATGTTTACTGAAATACAGTTATGACATACCCTTGTTATGTGAAGAATAGTGTGTTAGCTGTTGAAAGCATGCAACACCACTGGTGGCTCATGCAACATACATGGAGTTGTGAAGAACAATTTAAAAGAATTTGTAAGTGACCTTATTAGCATGAGCCTCTTGTGAGGATCTGCTAAGGAGTCTTCTTAAAGGAAGGACTACTGAAAAGACATCTCTCCCTGTCAGTGCCATCTCTTTATAAGCAAAAATAATCTCAGAAGAGTTTTCTGGGGATGATAATGCTGATAACTATGGTTAAAGTACTGATACTTTCAAGTGCTTGTCTGCAAATACAAGTGCACGACATTGATAAAACACACAATGAATGAGAGCTTTTCTGAAGGATTATTAATTATGGGAAATTTTTTCGCCTGGCCTTTCCAAGGTTCATAAGAAACGCAAATTGGGATCTATTGTCCATCTCGAGTCTTATTCGGAAAACCAAGTGACCATCTATATAAAAAATAAAGTTTATTGTATTAAATTAAACTTATTACTAAGGCATGAATTATAGACTATAGAAACCTAAATAAGGAAAGTTTCTTGAAAGATATCCTGTATATAACTATTCTAATACTATTTTGAATATTTGGATATAATCTAAAGAAAAGCAGAAAAAATTCTAAATAAGTAGAAGCATAATATTGTATAACATATCCAACAAATATAAGATTCGTTGTAGACACAAGCTTGAATTTGACAATTAATTTATGATTCTAGCAAGCAATAATTTGATGATGTAAAAGTTTGATCTCAACAATCTTCCCTGTTGAATGAACACCGAAGTTGTCTATGTACAAAAATCAAAACTTAATGAATCAGGTGATTGGAACAGAGCAAACAACTGAACATCCGTGACTTTTTGAGAGAAGAAATCAAACTCAAATACTATCAAACAAAATGAACATTGGTGTGTGCAGTCTCCTACAACAAAAATCAGTCCACCCTAGTGTGTGTAGTTTCATGCAACTAACACTGGTGTGTGTATTGTCTTGTACTCATCGAATACTTAGCAATAAGGAAGTAGAACAGAGTGAAGTAGCCTGCTTATGCATTGTTCATGGTCACTATTCAGTTATTGCTCTTGTCACTATTTCAGGCATTGTTCACACACTATGCCCATGCACTTGCTCAATGTATTCTAGGAAGTCCTCTAAATGTTCAAGATTTTCACGCAAACGTGGGGTAATGAAAGCTTCTAATAGAAACTAGAAACGTAACACATATTACAAAGAATAAAATTTGGGTGAGATCTGCCATGCTATACAAAAAAATTGGCTGCCAACTAGCAGGAGAAACCTTTGTATGTGATGTATCAAATAGATGAAAGCTCTAATACCATGTTACTAATCGACGGGATACATTCAGTATGGATAGACTTGTGTCAATGTATAACATCTCAATTTATGTGTCTTCAGGAAGTTGTTACGTACCAGGAATTCGGGTTGTCTTATGGATTGGGAGCCACAAATCGGATTTTGACACTGGTCGATTTGATACGGATCCGGTCTCCATAGCCTCGAGCTTGAATCCTACACAACACAACTGAAAACGAGAGGTCAGAGGATGGCGAGAATTGCTCCCACCATAAATCCTCCGACGCTCAAGTCAGATATCTTTCCAAAAGTATAAAATGATGTAGGGAAGATGCATATGTAGTGGATTGAGCGTGGATGCGCCCTATTGATGGACGGATTAGAGGTGCACCCATTGAGGGTGTCTTAAATTTAATCCATGTTGAGGGGTTTCTTAGAAATATGGAAGTCAGGCTTCTAAGAAGAGAAAGAGAGTCATCTTGAAAGAGGATAAGCATCCTAGGATGGAGGGCTGACCTCTTGGGATTGAGGATTGGCCTCCTTATGTATGACCTTCTGGATAGAGCACATGACAATGGGAAGGCTGGTCGGCAAAGCTTCCTCTTTTATTCTCTTCTCCAGCCTTTCTCCTTGATTCTTGCTCTGTGGTCATTTTGGCCGTTTCTTCCTCTCTCCCCTTTTTCTTTCGGGAGCCTCCCCTCTCTGTTGGGATAAGGGTCTTTATATAGTTGGAAGATGGTCATTCTTATCCATAGTCAACCGCCGAAGATAAACGCCGGTGGATTGAACGAAGTGGTTGAGCGGTTTTCTGGGTAGGGTATACTGTACCCATCACTAGCCCCCCATGTCAGGTGATTTTAAATTTTTAACTCCCGACATGTTTCTGATGATACCAATAGGTCTGGCTTTGTCAATTTATAATCCTTGAGAAATTCGATTTCTAAAATCTAACCTCCTTTGGTGTCACTCGGTGATGCAGCCAAGTTTTGAAATCTGACATCTTTTGGGTCGTTCAGTGATGTAACTGAATTTTAAAATTCGACCTCTTCTGGGCCGCTCGGTGATATAATTGAGGTTTAAAATTTCGGCCTCTTTTGGGCTGCTCGATGATGTAACCGAGGTATAAAATTTTGACCACTTTTGGGCCGCTTCGTGATATAACCGACGTTTAAAATTTGGACCTTTTTTGGGCCTCTTGATATTCAAAGTAGATGGTGTGCCATGCTCTTGGAGCAGTGTGGTCCATATTGCTCTTGGCTTTCATCAGTACTTGACAACTGAATCTATTTTCTAGCCACTGTTAGGCCTTATCACCCGTGGCCACTTGGGCTACGAGATTACTAATCTACAGCCTTTTTCTGCAAATGCTGGACGACCTCAATTACGTGGGAGTTGAAGGGTGAAACCCCAGCGTAATATCTTGAGACTGGTACAAGTCGAAGCAGTTGAAACCACTAGAAGATTGTCAACAAAGGCCGCTGTGTTGGATTCAGTTACTCATTGTAGGATGTATTGCACACGATATGACTTCAAGAGAATTCCGGAGTAAAACTCTTGGAATTGAATTTTCGGAGTAAAAATTCATGACTGAACAAAATCCGAACTAAAAATCCGGTGTGGATTAACTTCCGGAGTGGAATTTGGTGTGCGGTAAATCCGGAGTGAATGAAACTTCCGGAGTTGCTAAAATCTGGAGTGAGATGAAATTCCAGAGTGAAAACACCTCCAGAGTGGACTGAGAATCCAAACTGAGTAATCTTCCGGATTGAGATGATCTCCAGAGTGAAAAACCTCCGAGGTGGGTTGAAACTTCACACTGATGAGAATTCTGGAATGAATAAACTTCCGGAGTGGTCATATTCTAGAATTCCAAAACTTTTAGAGTACTCAAACTTTCGGAGTGACTATCTTCTGAAGTGATCAAACTTCTGCAGTGACCAAACTTCCGGAGCGACTTTTGCTAGCGGAGTGAAAATCAGTGGAATGACTTTCACAAGCCGGATGCTCCGCTTCTGGGAGCCAGATTGAATGCTATCAAATCAGCTGGTTGAAAGAAGTAATATGCCGGAGTAGATCTAAACCGGCTTGACGAGAGAAAAAATGCCGAAGTGAATCTAAACCGGCTTGATGAGAGACAAAATGCTGAAGTGAATCTAAACCGGCTTGATGAGAGACAAAATGCCGGAGTGAATCTGATTGGCTTGCTGGGAAACAAAGAATTGCGACTGGCTAGTTGTTTCCACACCGAGCTAGATGCTTGATTAGCAATTCGGCTGGATGCCAAAATGGGTGTTTCTGGCGCTGGACAGCTATTCGGCTGAAGTGACTTTTGTGCACCGGAGTGAAAATCAGCAGGAGTGCTTTTTGCGCACCAGATTGGGTTATGACTGGAGTGAAAATAATCGACGGAATGCCTTTTTGGTCGGAGTGGATCTCAACCGGCTGAATCCTGATTAGCGAAACGGCAAAATTGATGCTGGAGTGAGCTGCTCATGGTGCGGTTTGTTGTGAGAGGAAATGTCGACCTGCAAATTGTGCGGGGAAATGCCGACTCGCAATTTACGAGAGATTTTCGGAGTGCTTCGTGCAGCTAGGGAAAATCCATGCTGAAATCCAGAGTGTTTTGTGCAACTAGGGAAAATCCGGAGTTGACTGAAGTCCAGAGTTGATTGAAGTCCGGAGTTGGCTAAAGTCTGGGGTTGGCAGCCTTCCAGAGTGGACAAGCCACCTGAGTGAACATTGACTGTCTAAAGTGATGTTGGAGTGAACTTTGACTGGCTGAGATAACGCGTTGCCACCAAAGTGGACTTTGACCGGCTGAGAATAGCGCGTTGCTGCCGGAGTGCAAATCTCTGGCGGAGTCCAAAATTCCTGGTGGAGTGCTTGATCGCCTTCAAGCGGAGTGGATGAGCACACTCCTAGGAGTCGGAGTGATTTTGTGTGGGGTGTAGGAGCGCTACTGGCCGGCAGGATGGTTCTGCGAGAAGTGCCTGCTTGTGGGCAAGGAGTTAAACTACTGTAGTGCCTTTGTGGCACTGAGTGAAAACTGCAGGAGTGTCTCTTTGTGCACTGGATTGGTCTATGACCGGAGTGAAAATAATTGTCGGAATGCCTTTTTTGAGCGTCGGAGTGGATTTCAACCGGCTGGATGCCTAATTATCCAAACTGACAAAACGGATGCTGCATGCCGGATTGGATCATAGATATCAAATCAGCGAAATGGAGTGTTGAATCAAATTCCGGAATGAACTTCGAACCGGTTAAATACCAAAATGGTGTGTTGTATTGAATTCCAGAATGAACGTCGAACTGGATTCCAGTCTGGATCCTGATGCTGGTTTGGATTCCTGATTAGTCAAATCAGGATGCCAACCGGGAATGTTTCTAGCGCCCGTTTGGATGTTTGATCATCCAAACTAGCGAAATACACGTTAAATGCAGGAGTGACTTAATCTAGCCGGAGTGTTCTTAAGCAGACTAGATGTGGGTACCAGCGGTTCATATTTGGCGCTAGAGTGGACCTAGATCGGCTGTGTGAGAGAGGAAGTCTAGAGCCGGAGTAGTTTGGGCACTGGAGTGGTAATCTGTCAAAGTGTCTTGTGGGCGCCGGAATGGAATCTGGTCCGGTTTTCCGTTCAACAGAACGCTGGAATGGTCCCCCTAGCCAGAGCAAATCTGGGTTGGTTGAACTGCTGCCGAAGTAAGTCTTGACCAGCTTGTTTGAGAAACGGAGCGCCGGACTTAATCCTAGCAGCTGAATGAGAGAGAGATTGTCAGAGTAGAATCTGAATCATCTGAATGTGAGAACGAGATCCGGACTGGACTGGCCCACTGAGTGAGAGACAGAAATACATAGTGGAATTTGAGCGAGGTGCAACGCTTCTGGACGGAGTGGTTCTGGACCGGTTGATTGAGACGGGAAGTGCCGGAGTCAATTTGACCGGCAGATAGAGTAGCGGAGAGCCAGAGTAATTTGAGCGCTAGAGTGGTCCAAGCTGGCCGAAGGGATTTGGCTTTTGGGCGCTGAAGTGAAAATCAGCCGGTTGGGCACCGGCGTGAAGATAACTTCCGGATTGCCATTTTAGGCGCCGGAGTGGGCTAAGACCGGCGTGAAGATAACTTCCGGATTGCCATTTTGGGCACCGGAGCGGATTTCAACCAGCTGGACGCCCAATTAGCAAACCTGCAAAATTGATGCTGGAGTGAGCTGCTTGTGGCGCTGGTTTGGGTGCCGATTTTTCACACGAGCAGAACACATATTGAATGACGGAGTGAAAAATGAGCTAACTGTGTGAGAAAGGAGGTGCCGGAGTGGACGGCTGCTAGGGAAAGAGGTGATGATGATGAACACCAGTGAAGGGTGGTTGCGGTATGGGCGACGCCAATGGTCACGGCGATAACCCCCATACGACGACGACAGCAACACATGCAAGCGCCGTCAGCGGTCCTCTGTTCTGCTCCACCGCGCCTCACCATAGAACTCACAAAAAATTTTGGCCAATCTTCCTCAAATCCGCCACATGCAAATGCAATACTGGCGTCCACAAAGATAAAGGAAAGATTTACTTGCTTCGGTTAGTTGATTTTGCAATGGTGATGGCGGCAACAGCGATGGTGGCTCCTCGTGGCTTACGATCTCCTTCCTTTCTTCACATTGCGGCACAAATCGAAGACAAATTGGAGAGGAAAAAATAGAGTGGGCTTTGCTGGCGTCCGATTTGGGTGGTGTCTCTTCGGGAGACGGTGGTTGCCGCCGCTCTGTGCGTTCCCCTTCTTCCTTCTCTTCCCTCTCTCCTTTCTCCTTCTTCTTTTTTGTTCTTGCCTGCCTACTTTGCTACAATCCTGCTTTTCATCGTTTTTCCTCTTTTTTTTTGGATGCAGCCGGCTATGGGGCCAAATTTGGGCTTTTTTTTTTTTAGTGGCATGTTGGATGCAGCCGGTTTTACTTAGTCAAACCGCCTATGGGGCCAAATTTGGGCTCTTTTTATTTAGTGGCATGTTGGAGACCAGTGATGAAGGAGAAGCCCCCAGCATGTGGCCACTTTAGATTGAAGCCCCCAGCATGGCCACTTCTGACAAGTCCTATTGGGTTCTTTGGCTAGGCTTATTGCTCCAACGAAATGGCTCACCAATAAGATTTAAACAGTAGATTGTATTGCGATAGTGTATGAACCTCTTTATCATTAAAAAGGTTGCCGGCCACCTTAGGTGTGGCAATGATGTTGCCCCTTAGCTTTCTGTCTCAAATAAAATCCGATTATTTGAGCCACTTAGATTTTGACATTTGGCCTATATGTTTTTTGAGCCGGGCGCTTTTTTCATTTTTTCTTCTTGAAGTCGCAGGGGGCAGTTGAAGGAGTCCCTAGTCTTCGATGACCACGGGCGCAAAGAGCCTAGAGTTGATGTATTGTACATTCGGTTATTAATCGCTGAGTCTGCCAGTCTCATTCATGGCTATTTGTGAAACAGCCTGAAGTGGTCTCTTTGGCAAGAGTGCTCGTATCAGTTTTGTTTTTGTATTTTTTGGTGGTAAAGCTGGCCTCTTGGCCGCTTCCCACAGACGATGCCAGTGTTGCGTACCAGGAATTTGGATTGTCCTACGGATTGGAGGCCGCAAATTGGATTTTAATACTGGTCGATTTGATGTGGATCTGGTCTCTATAGCCTCGAGCCTGAATCTTGCACAATATAACTGAAAATAAGAGGTCAGAGGACGGTGGGAATTGTTCCTACCATAAATCCTCCGACGCTCAAATCAGATATCTTTCCAAAAGTATAAAAAGATGTGGGAGGATGCATATGTGGTGGATTGAGTGTAGATGCGCTCTATTGATGGACGGATTAGAGGCGCCCCCATTGAGGGTGTCTTAAATTTGATCAATGTTGAGGGGTTTCTTAGAAATATGGAAGTCAGGCTTCCAAAAAGAGAGAGAGAGAGTCCTCTTGAAAGAGGATAAGAATCCTTGGATGGAGGGCTGACCTCTTGGGATGGAGGATTGACCTCCTTATGTATGACCTTCTTGATAGAACACATGGCTCTGGGAAGGCTGGTCGGCAAAGCTTCCTCTTTTATTCTCCTCTCCGGCCTTTCTCCTTGATTCTTGCTCTATGGCCATTTTGGCCGTTTCTTCCTCTCTCCCCTTTTTCTTTTTTCTTTCGGGAGCCTCCCCTCTCTATTGAAATGAGAGTCTTTATGTAGTTGGAGAATGGTCATTCTTATCCATAGTCAACCGCCGAAGATAACCGCCGGTGGATTGGACGAAATGGTTGAGTGGTTTTCTGGGCAGGGTATACTGTACCCATCAGAAGTAAATAAGAAAGTTTCACACAAATAATATATGGCTCACTTATGAATAATATTATGTCTATAAGTAAGTCATAGTTTATTTTGAATATTAAAACATAACACTAGAAAGCCTGATATTATTCTGTCTATCTAAAAAAAAGTATAAGAATAGTTGGAAAACAATCTAAATAAATCTGGAAATATAATGTTCTTTATTAATCTTAAATCTGGTCAGTCGATGATCGTTGTGGTCATGCACAAAGGGAGAAGCAATTCAATTGCATTGTTCTCTGAGACTATTTTACTACAGAGTTCGCAACTTTCTTTCATTTTCTCTTTTTTCTTACCATGGTATGCAATAAGCTTTGCTTTTGGTAAGATTTAAGATTTTAAACTGATGACCTGCCATTAACTTTGTTAATTCCCATTGCATCTCAACGAGGGACATGATGATCGTAAAGTGATAGATCTTACACGTTGAGCTACAGCCATATGAAAAATTGGAGCTGTTAAGCACAAATGTATTAGCTTCAGCTGATTGAGCTTTCACTTTTGCCCAGAATCTGCTGGACGACCATCTTGCATAAGCTGTGCCACCGTTGGAGTACTGGCCTTAATACACAACATGCGGTTTTGAAGGAGCAATAAAATTAATAAAGTAGTTATATTGCTCTGTGCTTGAGATTTGAGAATTTTGGATTTATAGAATTCAGGTCTGCTTCATGTAATCCCTCAAGTCATCTCAGTTAGGTAATGATGTGGATTGCGGCTGTGTTGCATAGTTTTATGTTCTGGTTTGGGTTTGTAACAACCTTCTATTCTTATGAGACTACATTGCATTCTATGGTGTTTTTACTTGAAATATTCTTTACGTTGGAGGTATATCATTCAGGCTGAGATCATAGATCTCATATTATGCAGTCAACACTACCATCATTATGTGACCTATGTATGTTTACTTATAATTTGTTTGTTATGGCCCATTGATTTGTCTAGCAATATACTAGCCACTTTCTTTTGCATAGTGCAAACTTGGTAAGCAATGTTCCCTAGTGTATGAAACAAGCACTCTAGGACCCCTAGAAACATAGGGGGACAGGCAGATATTGGAACAGATTGTTGGACAATAAGCAGAGTCGATAAACTGATTCCCACATCCCACACACAAATGAAAAAAAAGGGAAAACCTAATCCAAAAAACAAGTAATAAAATATTTGCTGCTGGTGCTGATAAGATGCACGTTTACAATTTGCAGGCACGTAACTACTCTAGTTTTGATGGGAATGACCAACACCAGGGCTTCGACCTGGGGCTGTGGGTCTGAAGTCATCAAGATGACTCATTGATGGTGGTGGTGACCAAGACTCGTCAACAGCCTGACCTGACGATGCGGAGAGCTTATTACTTTGTGCTCCTCCTTTTGCATGGTCATCAGGTAACTTAAAATCAGATGCAATTGTCTTTTTTGTTCCCACTTTGCGAGCATAAAGCTTAGGGAAATCTGCTGTCTTCCCGAACGTCAATAGTTTTCCAGTAGTAGCCTGAATTTCTTGAGAGTAAATCAGTACAAGGACAACCCATGAAACAAGCAACTTTTTATGAGCCATGCAACTTGGAGAGAGGCTGGGAAGCCAGAAAGGAGGAGCGAGTTTTGGTGATAGCTGAGAAAGCTGGATGAAGAGACCTTTCACCCCTTGTGGTATTTATACTGCTGGAAAGCAGAGTGAGGAAGCTGTCCCATGCACTTGGAAAGTTTTTGAAATTAAACAACTGAAATAAAAAATATAAAATGATGGAAATTCTCCCTCTCTCTCTCTCCCACCCCCTCATCCCACTGCACGTCCAAGTCTCTATTTTTTCCATCTCAAGCTGCAAGCCCTTTTGTTGGAAAGTCGAAATCATTGTTCTAACACAATTGAGAGAGATCAAGAATGACTCTATGAAATGGATGAAAATATCACATCAGTATTGGTATCGGTATTGGTCACCTTTATATCAGTATTAGACATATTAGACAATACATATCGGTATGAGATATTTTAAAAAAGAATTCCTAAGAATCGTAGGCCGACGAGACTGTATTAGCTGATATATTGACCAAATATCGGGCATATTAGCCAATGTCTTGAATATTGATGATATATTGCAATATATCTCTAATACACCAATATATTTTGATATTTTTGCAGTTTCAGTGTCATGGTAGGTTGCTAGTTGATCCTGTGGCTTTCCCACTAGGTAACTATTGCAGAATCTAGGAGGCCCCATTGCAGTAATGCCAACATCCAAATCTGTTGGTCATTCTAGTAATAAAATGCTTGCAAGCCACATGATTTAGCTCTCGGTTGGCCTGAACATCACATGTAACGCAGCTAATAACTCAGTTTTATGACTCTCAAAAGAACCAAAAAGAAAAGTAAAGGTTGGAATGAGAGGAGCTCTTGTTAATCGCTAAGCCCATTTGTGTCCATGTAAACTGATTCATATTTCACATAAGTTTGGTGTGGAATGTAATTCTGCAATCTTCTCTCTTCAAATAGGTGAGATCATTGTTGCAGCATGAGCCCTGGCACTTCTAGATGCTACAAGTGCACCCCATTCTGAAAGGGAGAGATCTTATTACTGATTGTAAGTTTGTTCAGCTCCTCACAAATTGATCCTAAAGTCCTCACATTTCAAATATGAGATGTGTTATTTTTTATTTAGCTTCCTGGATCTTTCATGACTAAAGAAACAACAATGATGACTGGAGAAAATTTTCCGCTCTATTTTGCTGTATTTCTTGCCCTTTCTTGGATTAGTATAATTAATTAGAACCACTAGGTTTACACTTAGTGGATGTTGTTTATGCATCCAGAATTGTTTAAGTGACCCTTTTTTCTTTGTTAATTAAGTCAACCTTTTCTCAATTTCTAATTTTAGATTTTCATGGATTCTCTGTCACTTAGCTCCATACAATATAAAGATCTCATCGCTATACCTATCATAAATATCTCATCGCTTTCAAGTCAAAATTCATTGTTGTAGCTTGATGGTGCATTCTACAACCGAAAATTAGGCGTTCTGGGCATGTTGTTGTTTGAGTAACATGACTTTTCATCCATTTATCTATACTATTGAGCTTATATAAAAATAAATTGATAGATAAGTATCATGTCACCTAAAAATATTCTCTATTTAAGTATCCCTAAAACATTTTCTAATATTTTATATGATGCAAAACATAGGCATTTGGAATACCAGTTGGGAGTTCCCACAGGCCACTATATATTAATGTTACTTAATATCATTAGGGCTCTTTTATTCTGTCATTCATGCTAGTACAGTACTACAAATTTTTCATTAAGACAGTTTGTGCTTTCCAACTAGCATGTAATTTAAGTATGTTGAATATGTCTTCTTTTGTACCTCATGACCTTTGGAGTGTTAAACAGCTATGTCTCATAGCCCCTACAACTGCAAAAAGACAGTATTCTTGGCTCTAGCGTCTGTGCATGGCCTTTTAGTGGACCTTAATTCTTTAGTTTTCTATTTAAATTATTATTGGTGAGTAATAATTATTTAGTTTGAGGTAGATCTAATCAAAATTAGGCCGTTGAATCGACTTAAAATTTTATAAAATTTAATCAAAATAAGCATTACATAAAGATAAATTTTGACCATTTTACCAATGTAATATTTAAAAACCTGCCAAAAGTTCTTAGTTTGGACTTTTGGAAAAAATGCTGTGCTTGTTACTATTTCAGTGGCAATATTACTTTTTGTTTTTCAATAACTTACCGAGTTTTTAGTTGGGGGAGTCAACAATCAAAACACCCTGATTGTCCAATCAAACAGTCCCAACGTCAGAGACACTGGACAAGCTCATTTGAGAAACGAGAAGGCAAGGCTTGGGATTGTCCCATACAAATCAAATACTGGAGATTGTGAAAGTTGAAATAAGCATACGGAATGCCCTTTTGTTGTTGCTTGAATACTTGATAAGGTGCTCATATCTCGTTGGTTACTCAAGGATCAATTGGGGGACAAGCCAGGCCAGGCTTTGATCAACAATTGACTGAGGATAGTCGACTGTCCGGGCTGGGGTTAGCAGGACAAGGGTAGGAGTGGGTGATTAATATTCTTATTTGTCTAATGCAATATAAAACCACAATTTGCAGAGTATAGTTAACTCCTAATAATAAACATTTTCAAATAATATACACATTCACAATAATCATTTATCAACCAAATGGAATAATAATATTAACATGAAAAAAATCACACCGGCAATAGTCATTGTAGGCTCTTGTAATGCAAAATCTAAGAAGGATTAAAATAATGGAAATAATTGAAAAATGGGGTGGGAGTAGAATGTCCATCACAATTAGAGACTAGTTTTCCAACCAAGTCCTAATTGGAACCTTTTCTAAGTGTTAGCAGGGAGTTAGATAAGCTGGGAAGCTTCTTGCGGAAGACGATGAAGCAGCCAAAATTCCCATTCCCAAGCCACCGCCTTGTCTACATTCGTTTCATTGTGGGAATCGATCCGCATTATATGCACCAATTGAAGATCCATTAGCCTATGATTTCGGGCTCAATAATCAGTATGAAGGAAGCTCTCGTACGATGTTCCATTGAGCGTCTTGCTTACCTCGTCCCAGTTCTGGATGTGTTCTCGGAGTCGACCTTTATGTATTTTCACCTGTCGGCTTTTTAGTTTCATATGCGGGAGGCCCAGGAAGTCCTGAACGTCGAGGAGTTTCTGCAATGGCCATGAGAAATACCTGATGAGCTGCATAACCCAAAACCATCATCCTTACATGCATCATTAACCACTAAGATTGTAGAGCATTTAGGTATATTCAAGTCTGCTAATTGTCCATATTTAGTATTCTTAGAGCTTTTAGGACATACGACCTCTTATTTCGTTATAAACTTGTATTTCTTCTAGACAATCTACTAATTGTTCCATAACTACTGATTAGTGAGGTTATTACAGCTTTCTATTCTACCAAACACTCTTGGATAAATTTATCATGGAGAGAGAAAGCAAACTTAGGAATGAACCTAATATAAATTTAGTTTCGTATGCATTACTGATTCTTCTTTCCCCATCAATGAAAAAGGGGCAAAGGCAAGGGAAAGGAAGTATTTGGAGAGGAAGAGTTCGAGTTTCTCCTTCCTTCCTCTAGTGGGTTTCAGAGGTCATTGATTTACAAGTTTTCCCAAGCATGTTGCATCATTAGGATATATTTGAATAAAAAAAATTAAATAAATAGAAAAAAAAATC
>JAODPA010088431.1:0-24247 GCA_025585075.1 Nepenthes mirabilis | reverse complement strand
GATTTATTATGATTATAAAATGTATAAGATATTATGAAGAAGAAAAAGAAAGAAAATTCTACAATTATGTTAAAAAAAGTGTGAATTGTTCTCCAAAAGGGTGAGAACTAAGAATTTAGAAGCAAAGTATATAAATTTTCCTGAGGAAGTACGAAACTGGACTAAAAATTGATTAATAGATAGTATATTCTGGCATGCGTTAATGTATTATAGTGGAAGATCGTTATCTGATTCAGTATCACATTACCCTTTTCAACCCCGTCTATAGGAAGATAATATATGGATGGCCCAACTCTGCGTCCTTGAATAGGAGCGTAGGCCTTTGATTGTATGGAGAAAAAATACAATCCAGGTTTCGATCGACTGCTCCTTTAACTAGTAAGGCTTATTGGCCCTGGTCCCTAAAGAAAAGTAAATTTTTGCATGTTTTAATAGATAATAATAAAGAAGAACAAAAAGCCTGGATGAGAATAATGTTAAATTTTCTACCTACAGGTTGGAAGGCATAGTAAGCCGGTCGTAGGCTACATAGTGCCCTATTCTGAGGCTAAATAACAAGGTTTAGCTCTTGGGGTGTTTTTAGGGGATCACCAAAATTTTGATATTTATATTGAGGTCATCAATTTCAGAGGTGTAAAGGAATTGGAATAATGAGAATCATCAAAAGGAATTGACAAAAATTAATATATTCAGATGTCCTAATATATAACTAAATATGATGTTGCACCCAAAGTTATAGGTGGCAAAATATAGTGAGCAAGTTCTAAATCTATGAGAGACAATGTACATAAATGTCCTTGAGTTGCCAGCCTAAAATGTAGTTAGGTCTTAAGCTAGTTGAGACGGATTGGGTTATTTTCCTTAAATAACCTCTGTCAAGGATAGAATAAACTAGAATTCCTAATTAGAAATTATATATTCTATAGAAATTTGGGTAGAGTTTCATTTGTAAATTGAGCATTTGCCAGAATACAAACACCTACAAAGCAACTCTAAACAAACACCTACAATCATCAACAAAACTACAAGTCTTATTGTTCAATATTCTACACAGGATCTAATCACCATATTAGTTGAGATGGCTCTGACGTCATAACTCTAGTATAATGCCGGTGGGGAAGGATGCCAACTAGGAACCTCGATCATTGCCACAAAATGAAGAACCTGCGGAAGCACAACAGAAACCACAATATATAGCGAAACTAATTCATCATTCATCCATGCTAACATCATATATCATCACCATACATGTTTTGCACAGTTTACAAAATATTGCCAAAATTCCTGCTTCGAATACAAAAACAGCTAAGTCCTGTGGCCCGCGTGCATTTCCAGCAGTCTATTGCACCTCTATGATCTTCTCTAACTCGTCGGGTATCAGTGTGTTCCTATCTGAAAGACACATATATCGCAAGGGTGAGCGTACAACCCAGCAAATGAAATCATACACCACTAACTACAGCAATATACAGGAAAGACAGTAACTGGGTTGGGGAATCATATAACTTGGATAAGAAAGCATGTGAGGAGAGGGAGCATCGCGAATCATTAGTTCACAAGTTTGTTCTGGTTACGTTCATTCACTTTCATTACTTTCATAAATCTTTGCGGACCCGAGCTAGTAGGTCATACTAACCATCGATGTAAGAGGACGAGGAAAGGAATGTGTCTGCCACACATTCTAAGGCCGGCTATATTTTAGGTCTGCAGCACTCGACCATCGGCTACATTTTAGGTCTGCAGCACTCGACCATAGGCTACATTTTAGGCCTGCAGCACTTGGCCATCTCAATCGCCCCATATCCCCCGGGGACCAGGGCAATCCTCGTTCTTTTACAACAGTATCCTAAAGCGTACCCTACACACCACCGGCCCCCAAGAGCGGCTGAAGAATTCCTTGGGTTCCCATCGTGATGTACACGGTAAGCTAAAGGATACTACCCCTATGATTCGTGGTCCTAGTTTCAAGATTAGTCTCAATCCTTGAAAAGGAATCCACCATTTCCATACATATTCTCAAACCGGGAAATCACATTCCCATCACATGTCTCCTACCGGGAGACCTAATCCATCACTTCACATTTTGTGGATTCCCTTTCATTTACTCAATCGGTTCCTTTCTTTCATTTGGAGCTTAGATCTTTCGACTCGTAAGAGAGCTTGATTACATTTGCCTTCGTGGGTCAAACACCACCTTAGAAGCCCCCGGGACGCATTCCCCTCTCTCCCGGTGCACAATTATATGTTTTAGAGCTTACGATTTAACGTAGTATTCATTCCTATGTTCCATTACAATTGAAGAGAGCTAAAGGATGTAAACTTACCTTCCAATTTCGGAGGAACATTGGTAGGCTACCTTTAGAGGGCTCGGACACTGCGAACAGATCAAAACGTGCGGAATCGGTCGTCCGGTCAACACGTACATACTTTTGGGACGCGGGGGTTCATATTCTAGAGTCAATTCAACATTTTATGCAGGTAAAAACATACAATTTTCACTTTATGTCACAGGTGAACAGTGTCGGCGCCCATTTAAAGGGCTTGGACCCCGCGAACGAGTCGAGACGTGCGAAATCGATCATGCGGCCGATGTATATACACGTTTGGGGCGTGGGGATTCACATTTTTGGGGTCAATTTAACAAAATGAGGGCCAAAAACGGGAAACCCCCAATTTCCCGTACTTTAGGATTTGACGATACTCCACCGGTCAGATTGATGAGTAGATTGGACAATAGATTACACAATTCTTGGTCTCAAGTCGCGGGTATCACATTTTCCACGGTTCGGGTGGGTATAGAGATGAAAATACCCAACAATAACCAAAAACTATCGAAAGATGAAAGTTAGTGGGGATGAGAACACTTGCCTCGACCCGTGGTTTTACTTTCGTAACTAGCCCCCGGGCGGATTCGGATCCCACGGCTCGATATCCTCCTTTCTCTCTCTAAAATCGGCACTCTTTCTCTCTCCTCCTTTCCAAAACCCTTTGGAAAAATGAAAAAGTCCCCCGAAACGCGAAGCAGGTTGCGTTTTTATACCAGTCGGGGTGCTCAAGCGCCGGGCGAGGGAGCGGCGAGCTCACCCTCGCTACCGGCCCACGCTCAAGCGCGCACAGGTGCTCAGTGGGCGGGGGAGCTACTGGATTTTCCGCTTGAGCGGGCAGCAAGCGCGGCCTGCTACTTGCGCCACTGCTTTTTGTGCTCGAGCGCACAACAGGCACGGGCTGCTGGCAACAGCTCAGCAAATTTTCAACCCTATTTTTCCTTCTGATACGCATACTTATACGTTCAATAGGCCTAGTATTTATTATTACCTCATTGACTTTGTTGTACTTAATATATATTTAGAGACCCGAAATCTCACAATTCTCCCCCACTTATAGAAATTTCGTCCCGAAATTTAACGAATCCAAAACTTGAATGAGCTACATTCCTCGGAATAGATGGGGATACCTCTCCCAGATTCCGTCCTCTCTTTCCCAGGTCACCTCCTTGCGGGAGTGATTTCTCCATAAAACTTTCACAAGAGGAATCGTCTTGGAGCGCAAAATTTGGTCCTTCCGGTCTAAGATATCCACCGGTTCCTCTACATAAGCCAAATCCTCATCGATAGCCAAAGAACCATAATCAATCACGTAGGATGGATCGTACATGTACTTCCACAACATGGAAATATGGAAGACGTTGTGCACCTCGGCCAAACTCGGTGGCAATGTTAGATGATAAGCAACCTTGCCAACTCGCTCAAGAACCTCAAATGGTCCAATGAAACGCGCCTTCAGCTTCCCCTTTATGCCAAACCTGGAAACCCCTTTCCACGGTGAGACCTTAAGGAAGACGAAATCTCTAACCTCGAATCTGAGCTCGGACCTCCTTTTATCGGCATAACTCTACTGTCAGCTCTAGGCGACCTTCAATTTTTCCACAACCACCGCTATCTTTTCCGACATCTCCCGAACAACATCCGGGCCCAACAATCGCCTATCCCCAGTCTCCTCCCAAAACTTAGAGACGAACCATAGATGGCGATAGGACACAATCGATGCCGGTACACCAAGCAATCTCACAATCTTGTTGATGTACAACTGTGCCAAACGATCACGGGAGTACGTAGTCCGAATAGCTATAAAATGAACAGACTTCATCAACCAGTCAACAATGACCCAGATCGCATCATGATTCCTCGGAGTCTTTGGCAATCCTGATACAAAATCCAATGAGATGTCCTCCCACTTCCAGCTGGGAATGGGTAGGGACTGTAATAGTCCAAAATGCTTCTTCCTCTGAACCTTCAGCTGCTGACAAACGAGACATCGATTAACAAAAGCGACAATCTCTCTCCGCATGTTCCTCCACCAGAACATTTTTGTGATGACCCGAGTTCCGAAATATGATAATTGGAAGGTAGATAAGTTAAAATAGGTGAATTGTGTTCAAAAAGTATGGGAGAAATGGATTGGAAAGTTCAAAGAATCGGAATTAGTAAACCGAAAAACTGAAATTGTAAGCAGTGAAATGTTAATTCGTAGACGAGATTTCGGGTTTTAAATTGTGATAATCATGACTTATTAAGATTATATAATAAAAAATAAGGTCCAAGGATGTGAAAGATTGGGTTAGAATGTCAAAACGGGTCCCGAACGGCGAAAATGCGACGTAGGCTTACTGCAGGCTTGCCGCGGGCTAGACCAGCGCCCTCCTTGCGCTCGACCCCTCCTATCAGGTGGAAAAACCAGTGGTGTTCCTGAAGCCCTCCGCTCGCTGGAGCTCGAGCGGCTGGGTGCCGAAAGCTGAGCTCAAGTGGCAGGCGCAGTATAAAAACGCGATCTGCTTCTCTCCTCTCATTTTCGCACGGGTTTAGGGTTTTTGAGAGAGAGGGAACGCCGATCTTAGAGAGAGAAGAAGGGAGAACGAGGCCCGGGAGCCCGAATCCATCCGTGAGCCAGTTATAAAGGTGAAAGCCCGCGACAAGGCAAGTGTACCTCGGACGTTACTTTTCGTTTTTACCGTTTATTTTGCTTTAAAGTGGACGAAAATGATGTTAATGCATGTTTAGAGCAAATGAAGCATGTTTCCTTCGATTAATCGGTTAGATTTTATGTTTGTTCATATTTATGGAAGTATTTGGCTCCGATTTCATGCATGAGCATGTGTTATGTGTTTATTTTGACATTAAAAGAACATGGCCAAACCCTAACTTGAAATTTTGGGGATTTATGGTTTAAATGCATGATTGAGTATATATATTTGGATTTATAGCTTTAATTTCATGAAAGAAAACTTGTTTAGTGATCGATTTGAGTCCGAAGGTTTTGGCGAAGCACTAAGTACGAAAATGAAGAGGTTTTGATGAGTTTTAACCATAGCTTCTATTATATGAAAGTTAATTGACATCGATGTGCAACTTTCAATATAATTTATTTTTAAAAATATGAACGAACGTATACTGACGAAATTTCCATTTGGACTTAAAGAAGTGCTGAAATTTTGTTATGAAAGTTTGATTTCGAAAATGGGATTTTCGATGAAGAGATGATTTTCGTTACAGTTATTTTGGGACCCGAGACTGACTACAGTCCAGGTAAGTTCTTGGGTGAGGCCTTAGAACTTACGGTGGTAATCGAGGATAGCTCTGTCCATGGAGCGATTCATGGTCCGCTCTGTCCTCAAGGGCGTTAAGCCAGGAGGGACATAGGCCGACCTTCGGGTGGCACACAGTATAGATATCCCTCGGGATGGGATATATATGGCATGATATGACATGGTAGGCCTTAGATTGTGTGGACTGAATACAATCTATCCTCGATCATTCGCCCCTTCCGCTAGTAGGGTACACTGGTAGGGTCTGAAATTGTTAAGATATATCACAGTAAAAGATGAAAATATATTGTACAGTGAAAAGATGATAGAGTATCATCTGATAAAAAGATGATAATGAATCGTATATAGTGAAAAGATGACAGTGAACAGTATAGAGTATTGTTTTCAGTTTTACCATACATCAGTAAAGTTTATAGTTATTGTTTTACAGTCTATAGTGTAATGATTTATGAAGCATGAGATTTAATATCGTTATAGTATGTCTTTACTATTTTTTAAAAGAGTAATCAGAGAGAGAAGCTTCTTGAAGACTTTTGAGGACCATAGCACATTTGAGCTATTTTGGAGGAGCCTGTCGACGTAAAGGCCTAGTTGCATATGATTTTTATATACTGATCTTGTGATTATCGATGTCTTAGAACAAGTTGATTTTTGTATAGTAAGCTCATGATGTGTATGATAGTAGAAGAGAAAATGCTATACTTCTGCAGGTTCTTAGTTTACTTTCGCTATATACTTTGGATTTACTGTGCAGGTCCTAGATGGCATCTCGTTATTAAACTATTAGAGTAGTAAATATTTTTGTGGATTTGTGCCATGGATGGCATATGTGATCCTGTGAATGTTTGTTGTAGGAATTGTGAATAAGGGTTAGTTGTGTGCTTGTTATGGATGAGTATACGGGGTTGTATTTTTGGGTTTTTTATCCTATTACAAAGGAGACTCTGCCGAAATTTCTGCAGGAGTCTTGCCTTATGTTTTAGATCGTTAATGCTATTGCTAATTGACGGAAGCTTTTGAGGACGAAAAAAAAAGATCTGTTCCGTCACAATTGGTATCAGAGAATTGAGATGCCTTAGGAATTGATCGATCGAAAAGCGGAAGCATAGGTTTGAATCTCTGTACTGAAATCCTGTAGGAATAAGCGAGAGAGCCGTGAGGAGGCACTTTGACGTCCTAATTTGATTGGTGCTGATTTAATACTTGAGCTGATTGGTATTGATTCAAGGTCTAGGGTAATTAGTTTTAGTTTGAAGTTTGGGCTGGATCATGCTGGGTTAATGTTCCTAAAAGGGACAGTGGATCAATCTAGTCAGAATGGCAGATAAGTGGAATTGATGGCTTGAGGTCTATGTAACTTGCAGTCGATTTCAGAAAAGTAAGTTTAAGGATACCGATTTAGGATCAATCCGTAGTGGTCAAGTGCATGAATTTTTGGGTAATGCGAATCCATCGAAATTAAGAAAGGTGTTCATAGATGTTGATGTGAAAGGTATTGATAAGATATTATACCTTTCAATCAGGTTGTGACTTCTGAATAAGAGGCAAAGCTAATCGAACCGAGAATAGGTGTTAAATCCAATTAGTAGCGAGACCACCCCCTTTGAGTCAGTTGATAGACGTTAAGAAATCTCACTATGAAGAGTTTTAAGGATATGTATATATCTGCAGAAGAAAAGATCAAGCTGACTTGCTTTAATGGATGATTTGGAGTCTGTTGAAATCGACATTAGCTTCTCAGGATTTTGTATGGAATTAAAGGAGCATTGGCCAAGTACTATTGTGGGTACCTTGGAATCTCTAGGAAGTATGATAAACTGATGTGATTGTTATGGTCGGTTGAGCAATGGGTTCTTTGGAGGATTAATCAATTGATAAGTGGGCACAATAAATGAATAGGTGATTTCTAAGATCGATCTGTATCCATAACATGTCGATTTTGGATGATTGAAAATTTTTGCCGCAACAGTATTCAGATAATGGTATGGTTGCTACGAAGTTCGAAAGTGCTATATGGGTTTTGAATTTTTGTGGGTGTCCATGAATTTTATGAGATGGATCTTTTAGCCATATTTGGGTCCATATTGAGAGGATCTCATGATGGGTCCAAAGGAACATAGAAATATGTACTCCATGGGATATTATGTCATGGGTTGAGAGCAGTTGTTAACCAGAAACCTGATCGAGAAAGGAGCGCAGGTTTAGTCTAAGAATATGCCCCGTTGAGCGTATGGTGCCTTTGATAGCACGATTTTGAATCAGTAGGACCTTAAGCGGTGACTAAACAGGGAAGGGTGATTAATGTTGAGAAAGGGGTATGGCTTTCTTGGGATTAACTGAATCTGATAAGAAATCTGACAAGTATCCCTCAAGGATTGTAGTGTTCATGAGTCATTTAACTCAAGAAAGGTTTGTAATCATTAGGATGAGATACAAAAAGGTAATTTTGAGGAGTAAAAAGGGTCAATTGATCTCCATGTTATTTGAGATGACCATTGATGGATCTAGTAAGTTAACGTAGCAAGTAATATCTTTGGGGATGTTAGAATTTTTCTATCCCGGTGTTGTGATAGGTGACTCTCCCCATATAAGTGGGGGAGAGATTCATAGTTAGAATTACTCCGGCTGTACGTCGAAATTAATAGTTGGAATCTCCACTTTGGAAACTTAGGGATGTTACCTAGGAGGTAGCTAATACCGGATAATTTCAAGAGTTATAATAGTCGATATAATCTTGCGATATTGCGAATGGATAGACCCATTTAAGGATTGCTAGGAGAAACCTTAGCATCTTTAAGAAATTTGGCCTTGATGCTAATAATTGACGTTAAGAGTTTTAGACTCAATGTGCTTTTGGAGTTTGTAGGAGGTATGAAAGGAAAAATTGCAAATACGTTCAAATTCTTGGACAATAGGGGTCATTTTCTTAAATTGGGAGATAGAAACGTATTAAAAGTGTTATAGCCGTGAAATTTTGGAACGAGAAATCCCTATGTTTTTGTTTCAAGACAATTCACTTATATTATAATTATGGAGAACGTGTTCGGATTAATTTAGGTGGCCCATCGGTATGCCAACAAGATTCTGATGTTTCTAAGTATTTGGGTTTTGAGATTCCGAGTAATGACCTAAAGCTGTAATAAATTTTTGGGTTATAATTATAATTATAGTTTCTAATCTGGTTGTAATTTGAGGAATGGTAGGGATTGTCTGCATAATATGGCTATCTCGGGATTTTCTTTAAATATGGTTGACGCGTAATCTAAGTGTTTCACATAGATTGTGTATTCTAAGAAAATGTCGGTTTGATAATATATCAACGAAATAGTGAGGATATAAGGTATTTTGATCTTGAGGTTGTTTGCGATTTGAAGTTTGTGCCAAAATCTCGATTGAAACTTGATTAGGGAGTTTTAGGAGTTACGTGAACGTTGATGTAGCGGCAAACTATAATCGAATGACTCGTAGCTAGATAAATAAGTAGAATAGCGCAGCGAAAATGTGGTAAACCCACATATGATGAAGTTCGATCTGAGGCTTAGAAGAAATGTTTTCCTTCTAGACTTAAGATAGGAACAAGCAAAAACTCTCAGTCGTTTGAGGTTGCGAGTTAAGTTGGAAAAGTAGTTGATGAATTTGGTGTGTCTTCGAACTCGGTAGAATTAGATTATGATAGAATGCGTTGGGTAATAAGAACCAGGATAATTCAACGCTCAAGATTCTTCGAGATAACCGTTTAATCAATGAGGTGATTTGGAAATGCTAGAAGAATTTAGAAGGTTACCACCGATTATAGGAATTTAAGGTTCGGGGAGAATACTTAGCATAAATTAAAGTAAGAATTTTCAACTGATTAAGTACTTGGGCTAAGTCGCTGGGAATTAATAGGTTTAAGATGCCCTCAAACTTCGTAGATTAATGTGAAGTTTTTCCCAAGTATCGTAAATGTTGGAGTAAATAAGTAATTGTGATGAATTATCTTGAGAAATTTAAAGCTTATCCCCATAAGGAGGTTTCAATTTAGGTTTTGATAAAATGAAACGAGTAATAAGGATCAGAACAATTCAATACTTGAAGTATTCCGAGATAATCGTTTAACCGAGGAGGTGATTGGGAATGCTTGGGAGAATTCCTCTGACTCAGAGAGTTCGAGATTCGTCAAATTTTGAGGATAAAATTTATATAAGTGGGGGAGAATGTGATGACCCGAGCTCCAGAATATAATAATTGAAAGGTAGATAAGTTAAAATAGGTGAATTGTGTTCAAAAGGTACGGAAGAAATGGATTGGAAAGGTCAAAGAATCGGAATTAGTAAACCGAAAAACCGAAATTGTAAGTGGTGAAATGTTAATTCGTAGATGAGATTTTGGGTTTTAAATTGTGATAATCATGACTTATTAAGGTTATATAATCAAAAATAACGTCCAAGAATGTGAAAGATTGGGTTAGAATGGTCAAAACGGGTCCCAAACGGCGAAAACGCGACGTAGGCTTGCTGCGGGCCAGACCAGCGCCCTCCGTGCGCTCGAGCCCTCCTATCAGGTGGAAAAACCAGTGACGTTCCCGAAGCCCTCCGCTCGCTGGAGCTCGAGCGGCTGGGTGCCGAAAGCCGAGCGCTCGCTGGCCGCTCGAGCCTCGCTCGAGCGGCAGGCGCAGTATAAAAATGCAATCTGCTTCTCTCCTCTCATTTTCGCACGGGTTTAGGGTTTTTGAGAGAGAGGGAACACCGATCTTAGAGAGAGAAGAAGGGAGAATGAGGCCCGGGAGCCCGAATCCATCCGTGAGCCAGTTATAAGGTGAAAGCCCGCGACAAGGCAAGTGTACCTCGGACGTTACTTTTCATTTTTACCGTTTATTTTGCTTTAAAGTGGACAAAAATGATGTTAATGCATGTTTAGAGTAAATGAAGTATGTTTCCTTCGATTAATCGGTTAGATTTCATGTTTGTTCATATTTATGGAAGTATTTGGCTCCAATTTCATACATGAGCATGTGTTATGTGTTTATTTTGACATTGAAAGAATATGGCCAAACCCTAACTCGAAATTTTGGGGATTTATGGTTTAAATGCATGATTGAGTATATATATTTGGATTTATAGCTTTGATTTCATGAAATAAGACTTGTTTAGTGATCGATTTGAGTCCGAAGGTTTTGGCGAAGCGCTAAGTACGAAAATGAAGAGGTTTTGATGAGTTTTAACCATAGTTTCTATTATATGAAAGTTAATTGACATCGATGTGCAACTTCCAATATAATTTATTTTTGAAAATATGAACGAACGTATACCGACGAAATTTCCATGTGGACTTAAAGAAGTGCTGAAATTTTGTTGTGAAAGTTTGATTTCGAAAATGGGATTTTCGATGAAGAGATGATTTCCGTTACAGTTATTTTGGGACCCGAGACTGACTACAGTCCAGGTAAGTTCTTGGGTGAGGCCTTAGAACTTACGGTGGTAATCGATGATAGCTCTGTCCATGGAGTGATTCATGGTCCGCCCTGTCCTCAAGGGCGTTAAGCTAGGAGGGACATAGGCCGACCTTCGGGTGGCACACAGTATAGATATCCCTCGGGATGGGATATATATGACATGATATGACATGGTAGGCCTTGGATTGTGTGGACTGAATACAATCTATCCTCGATCATTCCCCCCTTCCGCTAGTAGGGTGGCAGGGTCTGAAATTGTTAAGATATGTCACAGTAAAAGAGGAAAATGTATTGTACAGTGAAAAGATGATAGTGTATCATCTGATAAAAAGATGATAATGAATCGTATACATTGAAAAGAGAACAGTGAACAGTATAGAGCATTGTTCTCAGTTTTACCATGCATCAGTAAAGTTTATAGTTATTGTTTTAAAGTTTATAGTGTAATGGTTTATGAAGCATGAGATTTAATATCGTTATAGTATGTCTTTACTGTTATTTTTAGATGATGTTTGATTAAACATTCTGGTTCTGCATGGTTATATGATCATTTTGGCATAACCGTTTTACAGTTCATATGCATGTACCTTGCTGGGCCTCGGCTCACTGTTTTAGTGTTTTTCCCCTCAAGATGAGACAGTAGAGCTTTTATCTGACGAAAAAGAGTAATCAGAGAGAGAAGCTTCTTGAAGACTTTTGAGGACCATAGCACATTTGAGCTATTTTGGAGGAGCCTATCGACGTAAAGGCCTAACTGCATATGATTTTTGTATACTGATCTTGTGATTATCAATGTCTTAGAACATGTCGATTTTTGTATAGAAAGCTCATGATGTGTATGATAGTAGAAGAGAAAATGCTATGCTTCTGCAAGTTCTTAGTTTACTTCCGCTATATACTCTGGATTTACTGTGCAGGTCCTAAATGGCATCTCGTTATTAAACTGTTAGAGTAGTAAATATTTTTGTGGATTTGTGCCATGGATGGCATATGTGATCCTGTGAATGTTTGTTATAGGAATTGTGAATAAGGGTTAGTTGTGTGCTTGTTATAGATGAGTATACGGGGTTGTATTTTTGGATTTTTTATCCTATTACAAAGGAGACTCTGCCGAAATTTCTACATGAGTCTTGCCTTATATTTTAGATCATTAATGGTATTGCTGTTTGACGGAAGCTTTTGAGGACAAAAAAAAGATCCGTTCCGTCACAATTTTCCTCAAATCCTGATACATCTTGTTTATACCAGGGTGAATCGTGTACCGAGTCCTGTGAGCCTCCTTCATTATTTGTTCTTTCAGTTCCTTAACATCTGGTACACACAACCGCTCTCGAAATCTCAATACTCCATCGGCACACATACTAAAATCAACTCAAGAGTCTTTACGGAGATCCCCTATAATGTCCATCAGAAAGGGGTCACTCACCTGCCCTTCTTTGATCCTCTGAAGAATCTCGGGATGAACTTGCAGAAGGGATAACATCATCCGATTACCCTTAGCGTAGCGCTGGATATGGCAAGACTTCAAACAGTCTAGCAACTCCATCTGCTTAATCTGTATGGTCGCCACTAAACAGGTACGACGACTCAAGGCATCTGCGACCACATTCGCTTTCCCCAGTTGATATTGAATCTCACAATCATAGTCCTTTAGAAACTCAATCCATTGCAGCTACCTCATATTTAGCTCCTTCTACGAGAACAAGTACTTGAGGCTCTTGTGGTCGGAGTACACCAGGAATTTCTTGCCATAAAGATAGTGTCTTCAAATTTTCAAAGCAAAAACCACCACGACCAACTCTAAGTCATGGGTCGGATAGTTTTTCTCATGAGTCTTCAACTGTTGAGACCCATAAGCCACTACTTTTCCCCCTTGCATAAGAACACATCCGAGTCCCACTTTCAACGCTTCGCAATACACCTCGAACCTACAGGAATTATCAGGAAGAGTTACGATTGAGGCAGTTGTCAACCGATCCTTCAACTCTTGGAAGCTTTTGTCACACTCCTCGGTCCAGGTGAAACTTACCTTCTTCTTTGTCAAACGAGTAAGGGGCAAGGCTATCCAAGAGAAATTCTCCACAAAACGACGATAATAGCTAGCCACCCCCAAAAAGCTTTGAACTTCAGACACGGTTGTCGGCCAACTCCAATTGACCACCGCTTCAATTTTCTGCGGGTACACTGAGATGCCTCCATGAGAAATTGCATGGCCCAGGAACACTTCCCTGTCAAGCCAAAACTCACACTTCTTCAACTTCACGAACAACTGATGTTTCCGAAGAGTCTGTAGCACAATTCTCAGATGCCCTTCATGCTCGGCGCGATCCTTGGAGTAAATCAGAATATCATCAATGAAGACCACAACAAACTTATCCAAGAATGGCTGGAAGAGCCGGTTCATTAGGTCCATAAACACGGCGGGAGCATTAGTCAACCCGAACGGCATCACCAAAAATTCATAGTGACCATACCTTGTTCGAAAAGCCATTTTTGCAATATCCTCCTGCTTAATATGAAGCTGATGATATCCCGACTTAAGATCAATTTTGGAATACACTAAGGATCCATGCAACTGATCAAAAAGTTCATCGATCCGCGGCAGAGGATACTTATTCTTGATTGTAATTTTATTAAACTCATGGTAATCTATACATAACCTCAAGGCCCCATCCTTCTTATTGACGAATAGGACCGGAGCGCCTCACGGCAATACACTGGGTCTAATGAAACCCATATCAAGCAAGTCTTGCAGCTGTTGTTTTAACTCATTTAACTCAACCGGAGCCATGCAGTAGGGGGCGTTCGATATGGGTGCCGATCCCGGCACGAGATCAATCCCGAATTCAATCTCATGATGTGGCGGCAGGGCGGACAACTTATCGGGAAACACGTTCTCGAATTCAAACACCACCAGAATGTCTTTTACAGACAAATCTCGACTTTGCACCACACTAACATAAGCCAAAAAGGCTTCACGCCTGCTATTCAATAAATGACAAACCTGTAGAGCTGAAATAAAACTAAACGGCTCCACTCTCCGAACTCCTTGAATATGGAAGGGTTCGCAATCCGAATTAGCAAAGTCCACCCTTTTGTGGAAATAATCAATAGTGGCGTGATACTTAGACAGCCAATTCATACACAAGATAACATCAAAATCATGCATATCTAGAAGAATGAAATCAACGGCCAAAAGAAGTCCCTTCACCTCCACAATGCACCCTGGGTAGGACACATCGGTCACAAAAGAGGACCCCGTGGGCATGGATACAACCAAGGAGAAATCAAGGGTCACGGGGGAGGGTGCAATACAATAAGCTAGCCGAGGAGAAATAAAGGAGTACGTGGACCCAGAGTCAAAAAGTACTGAGCAAGAAATACCACAAATTTGAAGTATACCTTCCACCACCTCATCTGATGCTCTGGCCTCAATAGCAGTCACTACAAAAGCTTTACCCTGCACCGCTGGCTTCGGAGCCCTAGACCTCGATGCCTGAGGACACTCCCTGGCTCTATGCCCCACTTGGCCATAAGTGAAGTAAGCACCCGTCAGCCTGAGACACGGCCTACCCTCATGCATTCTTCCACAGTGCTGACATGAACCCACCGAAGCCTGGGAAGATGATGAAATCTTGCCACTCCTCTGACTACTCTGTCCAGAAACTGGCTGCCTTGACTTTTTGTATGATCTCCCCGAACTAGACCCAATATTGGCACTTGTCCCTCTTTTACTAGCCGATCTCTTTCTAAAAAACTCTTCCTTTGCATGCTCTTGTTCATAAATCAAAACCTGATCTAACACATCAACATAGGTGGCCAATTTAAGGGTTGCCAACTGCTTGCGAATATCATCCCGCAAGCCCATTAAGAACTTCCTAGTCCTCCTTTCTTCATCTTCGACCATATAGGGAGCAAACTGTGACATCTCAAAAAACTTGGCATCATACTCTGCCACTGTCCGGTTCCCTTGCCTTAGTTTGAGAAACTCCTCTTTCTGAACATAGAGGCTAGATGGAAAGTATTTTTCTAGAAATGCATCCTCAAATATCTTCCAAGTAATCTCAGTCTCTAGTACCCCCAAGGCTCTTTTCCTCAACTGCCACCAATGGTGAGCCTCACCCTCCAGCCGGTAAGACGTGAATAGCACCCGATTTTTCGCTGGGCATCGGATCACAGCAAATACCCTCTTAAGGCTTTCCAACCATGAATCTGCCTTAAGTGGGTCAGGATCTCCCGTAAACACTGGCACTCGCTCCTGGACGAAGCGGTCATAAGCAGATGGCTCCAGATTAACAGGAGCCTGAAGAGCGGCCGGAGCGGGAACAGGGGCCAAATGTCGCTGCTCCATATTCTCTATGATATTGTGGGACACCCCAATAAATTCAAATACTCAGCCTCTTGATCTCAGGGCGGCTCATCCCTTTGTGAACCTTGACGTCTAGGCGGCATTGTCAACTTTAGAAGTCACCACTGAAAAAGAAA
The DNA here is from genome assembly GCA_025585075.1 of Nepenthes mirabilis. Classification (NCBI taxonomy): domain Eukaryota; kingdom Viridiplantae; phylum Streptophyta; class Magnoliopsida; order Caryophyllales; family Nepenthaceae; genus Nepenthes; species Nepenthes mirabilis. Next base: position 8,726 of record JAODPA010088431.1, on the reverse strand, counting down.
TAACAAAAGTTGAGCCACAGGTTTAACCGCCCCCAACGACATTACCAAATACGATAACACTTATGCAATTTAATGAGAACAATCGAAATGAGGGTGCTTACTTATCCTAACTTTTCCACGTCCACTCATTCGGCCCTAACCCATACGGTCCTAGCCTTCCGCATAAATTTAGATTCATCCTTAGGCATCCCCTCTCTGATACCAACTGTGACGGACCAGGTTATTTTTCTTAAATAACCTCTGTCAAGGATAGAATAAACTAGAATTCCTAATTAGAAATTATTGTATTCTGTAGAAATTTGGGCATAGTTCCGTTTGTAAATTGAGCATTTGTCAGAATACAAACACCTGCAAAGAAACTCTACACAAACATCTACAATCATCCACAAAACTACAAGTCTTATTGTTCAATATTTTACACAGGATCTAATCGCCGTATCAATCGAGACGGCTCCGGCATCATAACTCCAGTATAATGCCAGTGGGAAAGGATGTCAACTAGGAACCTCGATCGTAGCCACAAAATGAAGAACCTACGGAAGCATAACAGAAACCAGAATATACAGCGAAACTAATTCATCATTCATCCATGCTAACATCATATATCATCACCATACATGTTTTGCACAGTTTACAAAATATTGCCAAAATTCCTGCTTCAAATACAAAAACAGCTAAGTCCTGTGCCCCGCGTGCATTTCAAGTAGTTTATTGCACCTCTATGATCTACTCTGACTCGTCGGGCATCTGTGTGTTCTTATATGAAAGACACATATATAGCAAGGGTGAGCGATAGCCCAACAAATGAAATCATACACCACTAAGTACGATAATATACAGGAAAGACAGTAATTGGGTCAGGGAATCATATAACTTGGATAAGAAAGCATGTGAGGAGAGGGAGCATCGGGAATCATTAGTTCACAAGTTTGTTCTGGTTACGTTCATTCACTTTCATTACTTTCATAAATCTTTGCGGACCCGGGTTAGTAGGTTGTACTAACCATCGATATGAGTGGACGAGAAAAGGAATGTGTTTGCCACACATTCTAAGGCCGGCTACATTTTAGGTCTACAGCACTCGACCATCGGCAACATTTTAGGCCTGTAGCACTCAGCCATCTCAATTGCCCCATATCCCCCGGGGACTAGGGCAATCCTTGTTTTTTCACAGCAATATCCTAAAGTGTACCCTACACACCACCCGCCCCCAAGAGCGGCCGGAGTATTCCTTGGGTTCCCACCGTGATGTATACGGTAAGCTAAAGGATACTACCCCTATGATTCGTGGTCCTAGTTTTAAGATTAGTCTCAATCCTTGAAAAGGAATCCACCATTTCCATACATATTCTCAAACCGAGAAATCACATTCCCATCACATGTCTCCAACTGGGAGTCCAAATCCATCACTTCACATTTTGTGGATTCCCTTTCATTTACTCATTCGGTTCCTTTCTTTCATTTGGAGTTTAGATCTTTCGACTCATAAGAGAGCTTGATTACATTTACCTTCATGGGTCAAACACCACCTTAGAAGCCCCCGGGACGCATTCCCCTCGCTCTCGGTGCACAATTACACATTTTAGAGCTTATGATTTAACATAACATTCATTCCTACGCTCCATTACAATTGAAGAGAGCTAAAGCATGTATACTTACCTTCCAATTTCGGAGGAACATTGGTAGGCTACCTTTAGAGGGCTCGGACGCCGCGAACAGGTCAAAACGTGTGGAATCGGTCATCCGGTCAACACGTACATACTTTTGGGATGCGGGGATTCATATTCTAGAGTCAATTCAACATTTTATGCAGGTAAAAACATACAGTTTTTACTCTATGTCACGGGTGAATAGTATCAGCACCCATTTAGAGGGCTCGGACGCCGCGAACAGGTCGAGACGTGCGAAATCGATCATGCGGCCGATGTATATACACGTTTGGGGCGTGGGGATTCACATTTTGGAGTCAATTTAACAAAACGAGGGCCGAAAATGGGAATCCCCCAATTCCCGTAGGTTAGGGTTTGACGATACTCCACCGATCGGATTGATGAGTAGATCGGACAATAGATTACACAATTCTTGGTCTCAAGTCGCGGGTATCACATTTTCCACGGTTCGGGTGGGTATTGAGCTGAAAATACCTGATAATAACCGAAAACTATCGAAAGAGGGAAATTAGTGGGTATTAGAACACTTGCCTCGACGCGTGCTTTCACTTTCGTAACTAGCTCCCGGGTGAATTCGGACCCAACTGCTTGATCTCCTCCTTTCCCTCTCTAAAATCGGCACTCTTCCTCTCTCCTCCTTTCCAAAACCCTCTGAAAAATGAAAAAGTCCCCCGAAACACGAAGCAGGTTGAGTTTTTATACTAGTCGGGGCGCTCAAACGCCGGGCGAGCGAGTAGCGAGCGCACAGGCGCTCCAACATGCACAGGCGCTCAGCGGGCGAGGGAGCTACTGGATTTTCTGCTCGAGTGGACAGTAGGTGCGGCCTGCTGCTTGCGCCACTGCTTTTTGTGCTCGAGCCTACGCTCGAGAGCACAGCAGGCGCTGGCAGCAGTTCAGCAAATTTTTAACCCTATTTTTCCTTCCGATGCGCATATATATACATTCAATAGGCCTAGTATTTATTATTACCACGTTGACTTTGTTGAACTTAATATATATTTAGACCCGAAAAGATAACCCTAACTCAAAAATTTGGGGCTTTATTGTTAAAATGCGTGATTTTATATGAGTATTGTGAATTATGGCTTTAATTTCATGAATAAGCATGTATTCAGTATTTGTTTTGTGTCCGAAATGTTTGGTGAAACCCCAAGTACGAAAATGAAGGGATTGGTGGTTTTTAATCCACTAATTTGACTTGTGAATGTTAATTTGTACAAGATTGTTGCCCACTGATGTGATTTATGTCTGAAAAATTTACACAGATTTATACTGTTAAATTTTTTAAGATTTTTAAAACAAAACTGAAGGGTTTCAAACTATTACTGTATATTCTAAAGTGAAACAAAATGGTTTCAAACTGTTATGGTATATTCTGAAGCGAAATTGAAGAGTTTCAAACTATTTCTATATATTCTGAAACTAGTTGGAGAGTTATTGTGAAACTCTGACTGACTTTTAAAATTGAAAAGGATTTTCAGTTAAAAAATAAGAAGAAAAATATTTCTAACACTATTAATTAGGACCCGGGAGTTATATATGGTCAGGTTAAGTTCTCTGACATGCCTTAGAATGTTATGGTAGTAATCGAGGATAACTCTATCCATGGAGTTATATATGGTCTGCCCTTCCTCAGGGCATTAATCTAGAGGATAGTTTACTATTACCGATTGGCGTATTGTACTGAATCCTACAAGAAGGGATGTCCCACGAGATAGGACAACTGTTACTGGCTTTGATTGTGTGCAAATACAATCTATCCTCGATTATTCGCCCGCTTCGCTAGTAGGGTTTACTAGTTGGGTCCTTTACTGATAGAAAAGGAATTTTCTATAATTTATAGAACTGAGATCGATTTCTACTTTCTGAAACCTGTCTCACCGATTTATTATTAACAAAGTATGATTACACTAATTTCTGATTTTCGAAGCTTGAGTATTTCTGTTTCCTGACAGTTTTGTAGCTTTCTACATCATGTTCTGCTATAATTTCTATAAATTACTATTTTATTGCATTTATACTTTTATATGCAACTGTATCCATTTTACTGTATTCTATTCTATATGAAAGTTTTACTACACGCCTGTATGTACCTTACTAGGATTCGACTCACTATTTACTATTTTTTCCTCCAGATGAGACGATAGAGTTTGTACCAGATGAGACTTGAAGTATTTTAGAGATCTTGAAAAGAAACAGTTGGGAATGTAAAGACCTGATTTTGATATATGGTTTTGTATATGAATTCTTGTATATAGAATGTATGTGATGCATGTGATGAAATAAGAAATTGTGCTTCCGCAGGTTTATAACTCTGCTTCCGCAATATGTTTTTCTGGATTTCTTTACAGGTCTTAGATGGCACCTCTCATCTGAATTCTAATATAGTAAATAGGATTGTTGAATTAAAGTCATGGATGACATCTGTGGTCCTGTGAACACGTGTTGTAGAAAAATGATAATATAAATGGATAGTTGTGTGCATGTACTAGTTTGTTATACAAGTTTTATATAGGATTTATATTTCTATTTAGTCTAACTTTAGGGGAGACTCTATCCATTTTTTCCTAGAACCTTGAGTGAGATTTGGGCTTCCATTCATGTTCTGAATGACGGGATTAATTGAGGACAAAAAAAAAATCTATTCTATCACAATTGGTATCAAAGAATACGAGATGCCTTAAGAATGATCTGAATCATATGCGGAAGCTTAGGAAATGATCCTAACTGACCGAATAGGTAGGGGTAGATATAGACTGAATAAGTCAGGTTAAAAAATCCTAAATGTTATAGCTTGCATAAGTTAGAATTGACCTCAACTGTGACATAGTGATCTGGTTAATCGATTTTGAATGTAGGCTAAGCCTAGACCGATCGATTTAGGTTTTAGGGCTCAAATCGAATTATTCTATGTTAAGGCAAAATGAAGTGGTTAGAATTAGATGGAATGTTTAGGTTTTGGCCTTAAGGATTTAATTTGAAATACATTGATTCTAACCCTCCCTCAGAACTGATTACTTGAAATTAGGGATCTTGTGATGTTTGTAATTATAGAAAATGGTAAGACCTTTAGATGAGGGCCTTCCTTGGGATGTTGGTCGACAACAAGGATGAAGAGAAGAAATTGCTTGGGAGCACCACAAGAATTTGAATCTAATCAGTGCCGAGTCAGGGATGAATATGATGGTACCAAAATAAGGTCTAAATAGTCGGTTTAGTTTAAGATAAGTCGAACTGGCCTTGGGATGAGATCCTCAAGGTTAGACGTGACAGATAGGATAGAATTGATGGCTTAAGGATAACATGTGAATCCTGTGGATTCCGAAGGTGTTGGCGGTATCGACAATAATCGGATGCTTGAAATAAGAAAAGTTAATATTGCCGCAGATAAGATGAAGCATGAAGATTATCTTGGGCATGAATTTCAAGAATAAAAAGATATTGCAGGAAGTATTGTGGTCCTGATATGGACAGAAATTTTATTGAAAAGAACTTTAGAGAGAGTGCTTTTCTTGGGATAATTTGATACATAATAGAGGATTTCCTATGTTCTCTTGAGTCAGATAGAAAGTAAGTCTGGTACCTGAAACTGAGGTTTCATAGTCTAGTAAACATATCGAGGTAATGTCTGTCATGGTGGAAAGTGATAACCCGAATATTGATTTCTCGGTATATGCATTATTTGGGGCTTTTAATCCATATATTCTCTATGTTTCCTTGGTTCATTCATAATCGGAGGAACTTTGATACAGTATTTAGAGTCATTCGTTAACGACGATGATCTAATTGATTTTCTGCTAAGTAGTCTTCTGAAGCTGTGTTGAGGCCAGTTAAGGATGGCAAGGGAATGAGTATATATGTGTTCCAATTTTCAGAATAAAATCTAATAACGTCAATCCCTAAGGGACAACCCTTGTTTGAAGGAATTACAAATTTTGATGTCCGATTTGGGTTTGTGAATGAATTAACCTTGATAGGATATTAAGATGATCTAATTGGCAAATTGCCCCAATTGAATCAATGATTTGAAAAGAATAATCTGAATTATGATTAGGCTCACGTATCAGATAAGTTGCAAAGGAGGTAATGGAGCTGATATGCTGGTATTTGCAAGTTATGTAATGAGGTGTGTGCTATTGATGGCGTATTAGGCTATACCTGGAGAGTTATTAAGTGAATGAGAAAATTTGAGGGAATTGTTAAAGAGAAGAGTTGCCTATCTGATTAATGAATAAAGTTACTGTTGAGGGTATGCCGAGATTAGAAATAATCTTGAGGATTTAAGTAAAATCGATAAGGATATTGGGTGGACTTTGAAATAATCAGAATTTAATGATTTAATGATTGGGAGTCTCAAAGATTAAGATATCCATAAGACAGGTGAAGGATCACTCCGAACCGGTCCCATATCGGAACAAGTATGATTATGAAAATATGAAAGGAGAACCCTTGTGATTTTGCTTGAGGTTGATCAAACGGTAAAGCCTTTGGGTTTTAGTCAGATTATGGTAAAAATTGAGCGGTCTGACTAGAATGAATAAATTGGTTTGACAATAGAGTGATTATCTCAGTTGTGTTGTATGCAAAGTTATAATCAAGAATTTGTGGATTTTGCCTCAGAGATGTTGACCTCTTTGAGATTTTTGGGTTCTGCCAATCTTTTCGGAAGTTGGAATGGTACTCAAGGATGTCGGTGTAAATTGTAATTGAAAAAATAAAGTACCCTGTAATTAAGTTGTGAATTTTGGGGTAAGGGGTAAGGCAAATCAAATCAAGAATATGTGCTAAGTTTAATTAGAAAATGAAGCTACCCCTTTTGAAGCCGGTAGATAGCAGGTCAAGAATCTAACTATATAAGTTTTGAGAAATATATGTATTTTGAGGCAAAGACCAAGCCAAGCTGTTCTATTGGACGGATTAGAGGCAATTGAAATTGATATTAGTCTCTCTCAGGATTTGTGCAGAATCGGGAGAGCATCGGTTAGAAGCTATTGAAGGAGCTTCATGGCTTCGGGAAAATAAAAATCAACTGATGGGCCAAGTGAGTTGCTAAGTAAGTTAGCACAGGTGATAATGTTCCTGAAAGAGATTAGGATTATGTTATTCTGCATTAATAGGTATCTACCCTCGAGCAAAGTGGGGGAGGAGCTATGGTTAAAATTATTTCACCCGTAACTAAAATTTTGTGATGAGGTTCTTACCTTGAGGACTTATGGATAGGGCCTAGGAGGAATTAATGTCTTGAAAATCCAAGAGTTAAGAGTTATAATAGGAGGACCTCAATATTTTTGAGGAAGGTGAATGTTGAGATCAATAGCCAATGTCGGAATATGTGGAACTGTCTCAGAGATAACTCTGATCTAATAATTTTGAGTATTAACATAATTATGTTATGACAGAACCTTAGGAGATCCTGAGCGGATTATTCTATTTAAGAATTATAACAATAAACCCAGATATTTTTAAGGAAATTCTAGGATTATATTTCCTGTATCGCTGATAAATCGATATCCTTAGGATAAGTGAAAGGAAGGAATCCTAGTTGGAATTGCCCTTTCATTGTTCAAAGTCAGCAATTGAAAGTTTCTGTTGAGAAATTATAGATTCTGTCTTGGGAGATAGTTTTGTCTAATAAATTATAGATCTGAACGGTTATGTCCTGATAAAAGCTAACTTTAGAAATGGTAAGTAGATAAACTTGCCTAAAGATTATGTAGATAGATTTCGATGGATATCAGTACTAATAATGAATGCTAAGGGTTTATAGGCTTGATATGCTTTGGTGCCTTAAAGGACATGAGAAAGGAAAATTTTGGGTAAGCTCAACTGCTTGAAAAATAAAATGCCATATTCCTAAGTTGGGAAACAAAATCGTGTCTGAAATATAGAAAATTTCCTTGAGGAGAGTTTTAATCGAATTGGCCCACCCATGGAGATTACAGGTGATGTGTTCGGGTTGAACTAGTTGCCTCATCGGTGTGCTAACGAGATCTGAGGTTCCTTAGCGTTGGAGCTTTGAGATTTTGAGGTTGTTAATTGTTAAAGACTTGAGATTCTGGATAATAATCTAAAATTGTATCAAACCTATGGTAACTATTTTGTGGTGAATTGAGGATCTGTGAGAATTATTTATGTGATATGGGTATTTTAGAATCGGTTTTAATTAAGGCTACTGTATAAGTTGAGTGTTCAGAATGGAATATGTGTCTTATGAAAATGTCAAATTGAAGACATACTAACAAAATAGAGAGAAAATAAAGTATCCTGCCTAGAAGTTTAATTATAATTTGAGATGTATCTCAAAATCCTAACCAAACTTGACAGAAGAGTTTGGGCACTATGGTGAATTAGTGTGGTGACGAATCGCTATTGGACGATCTAGAATTGGATGATTTGACCAAAATGCGTAGTGGAAGGGAGATGAATCTATTTATGTATTAAAGTCTAAGGTAATGTTCTGATAAAATGCTCAATCTTGAAAATTTGTTTGAAGGAGTAAGGCTTTCTGCTTGTCCAAGGTTTAGAACCAAATCGGAAAAATAGCAAATGAATTGGAATTTGCTTGCGGATTTGACGAATTTAGATGAGTACGGAACGACTCAAGTATTAAAATATCATGGCAGTTTGGAGGATTATAGTTTTCTAGAATAACTGTCTTAATCTGGGAATGGTTTGGAGACGTTAAGAAGGTTTCCTGATTATAAAATTTGAGGATCGTTAAATTTCGAGGATGAAATTTCTGTAATTAGGGGAGAGCGAGATCCGAATTCTGAGAACATAATAATTCCTAGTCATTGAATTAATATAAGTCTGTTTAAGGCAATTGGGCTAAGGAAAAGTGGGAAAAATTTAGTTGGAAGGCAAAAAAGGGCCCAAGCCTCAGCGCCCGAGTGGTGCCTCGAACACACCCCAGGTGCATTTAGTAGAATCCCACGCTCGAAGGGCGCCTAGTTGGCACTTGAGAGTAGTGACGGAATGGATTTTTTTTCTCAAAAAATCAGTTTATCTTATTTTCCTCGAATGTTCTGGGGTATTTATAATGACACCAAAGCCTAA